>JAXQQM020083056.1:0-200129 GCA_034641835.2 Pinus albicaulis
GTTGGCCTTATCTCCATGTCATCCCATCATGTCCAATAGACACGTCTCTTCACCCTCTTCATCTTATATAAATAGAGGCACATTCCTAAGTCATTTGATCCATCCATGCTTGGAGAAATGTTTGAGGCATCTGAGTACTTAGTAGAGGAGGATGCAAGGTGATTTTTCTTTGGGTTTTGAGATGCTTTTGGTCAGCCACGGGTCTTGAGGGAAGTTTTGGTCGATACAGGGAATGTACTAGGATGGTTCTTCTCTTAGATGTATGCTTCAGTTAGGCCATAGTCTTATACCCTTTAGTTTGATGAACCAGGATCAATTAGAAGGATGACCAGGGCCATTAAATCAATTCTGCGCATACCTCATGGTATTCTGAGAACAGCGAGTCCCATGGAAAGGATGGCCGAGCTAATCTGGGCTCTTTTCAAGGTCACTTAAGGTCTATCTCAATAGAATTTATCTTCACGTACTAGCTGCATATGTTTCAAGGTTTGAACCAATGGTTGATGGAGATTGTAAAGCTCTATATCAGTTCATTCTAAGGCGCTATCTCTACAAGGAAGTGCAAGCTCCTTTGAAGGTCCTTCACATATCTTTGATGATATATGTTAGGTCTGAAATATGCCCTAACAAAAACTACAATAATATCAAGAATTGATTTTTTTGGGTTCATGATCATCAACTTGATGTCCACTTTTTTCAATTCAGTATTAAACTTCTTTAGGAGACAAACTTGGAGTCACTTTTCCTACCGTTGATCTCTATATAGGACAGAATATGCCTTCTACTATCTGAAGGATGATTGGAAATTCTATATGGACTGCTTCTTGATCATTTGAAGGGAAGTTCTGTCTGGATCTCTTGATGTAAATGTGAATCCAAAATTGAATGCAGTATTGACAGCATGCCTTACTATATATGTTGGTTAATATCATTCTGTCAAGAGACCATGCAATGCACTTTCCTCTGATTCCACATTGTTCCCTGCTATTGAGTGCTTTCTACCAAGAAGTGGAATCAGTCACCAATAAAGTGTCATCTTCCATATTTTTAAATCTATGGAAGTAGAGTTCACCAAATCACATCTTGTGCAAGGGGTATGCATTGAAGAAACATTGGCTTGAAAAAAATGTTTTGGGATTGGTGTTTTGTAGACAGGGTATTGAGAGGTTATCTCTTGGATCATTCAAAAATTGGGCTATCCTCTTAGCAGGAATATTTGCATATGATATTTTTTTTGGGTCTTATTCACTCCTATGATGGTTAGTATAGCCAAGTCCTTTGATGCTCCCATTAAGCTACTATTTTCTTCAACAGATGCAGCCCGACCTTATTATATGCTTGGGCTTGGTGATATTGTTATTCTAGGTCTATGCTTGCTACAAGACATCAATGATGATCATAGTGTGCTTTCAAATTATGCTCTCAAAATTGTTCTCTTCCTGCTTTAATACTTTCAAATTGGTATCTTTGCCTCAGGACTATTATGTCATGTCCCAATAACCTCAGATTTTTTTATTGGCAGTTGTCCTTGATGATCCGTCAGTATGGGCATCTATTCTTTCACCTTGATCATGCATGGTTCTTCTACAACATAGCACGTAAAGTAGCTCTATAATTTGGTCAGTATAAATCAAGTCTAAAGTAATATTTTCATCTATACTCAGCTATCGTAGGAATCGATTCACATAATTATCTAGTCACAGAGATGTATGAAACCGATACTCATTCTTCGAGATCATCATACTGTTGTCATACAGTTCATCTATAAATAATAATGGTATGGTAAATCATTATTGGAGTGGGTTTTTCTTATGGCACTGCGGAAAATATGTCTCTATGTGATATCCAAGACTTGCACAGTTTGAATTTATTATGTCAGTTGAGCTATGCCGAGAAGATATTCATTTTCTGAAAGAATATAGAAACTGGCATCAAGCGGTGGAAGCTCGAAATCCAACCTCCTTTAGATTTAAGAATCTTCTATTAGGAATCTGTAAGTATCGAAGTTTAGATTCTACTAAATTTGAGACTCTCTTGGAAGCTTGAAGCTATCATAAACATCACAAGGTATTTGTGACATCAGGTCCACTATGCAAGCTCAATCCTTTCTTTTCGCACCATGTAATCCCTGTTATAGTCTTCTTCACAATCAAAGTTGTGAACAAGATAGATGTAAATCGAGGATATATAATATTTTGAAGTGGCTTCTGTGGATGTTGGCATTAGTAAGCTAGAATAATTTGTTGTGAAGATTATAAATCTTGTAGACACATTAGGTTGTCACCTTAAGCAGGAATCTCAATATATCGTCTTGATTGGTAAAAAGGAGTTTTAGTAGTAACAGCTACAGTATAAAGTTTTGTTGGCTGTATAACTGGTTTGATAGAAATATAAAGCTTTTCTGGCTATAAGCATGTTTTTTCTTTTAATAAGTATCAGTTTCATAGGCATCTTCCTTATAATAATGTCTTGGTATATTAAAGTATAGTGACACTCCTTTCAGCAATGAAGATTGCAATTTTTGTATTAAATGGCATCCCAGGTATTGGCTCAGATCTATCTCCAACATCCCATTGTCATTATCCTGACAGTCTAGAGTGGATATCTATGGAGCAGTTGTTTATCCAAATACAGGCTATGTTCAGTAAAATTGGCGTATACCTTGATACAGAGACTCCCAAGTCGATTAAGCCTTATACATTAGATAGTTTTTCATTAAGAGCACATATTAGTGCCATATATATATAGATATATGTATACATACATATATATATATATATATATATATATATATATATATATATATATATATATATATATATATATTTATATATACATACATATATATATATATATATATATATATATATATATATATATATATATATATATATATATATATATATATATATATCTATACATCTATATCTATATATATATATATATATATATATATATATATATTACGAATACAACAAAGATTTAAATCTGTTGCATTTGGACATCATTGAAGCATAATGAACAACGAACATGGCTCAATTATGAAGCCATTTTAGCACATCTTTGTTGTATATTGGAGAATAAGATACCAAGCATCCAATGCTTCACTTTATATGATATTATATAAGGCATTCCTATTTTATGGCATGTCTGAATGGATAGATCTAATAAGCAGGTTACCTGATGGACACTTTGCAAATACAAGTTTGGGCTTGTAAGAGGGAATAAGTATAGTTAAATATTTCCTTCATAAATATATGCAAGAGGCAGAGGATGGACAGACTGTATGAGAAATATAAGACAGTTGAAGTGGAAGGACACCCAGTAGCTTCACGTAATACACGATCCTGTGTTCACGCTCTAAGGTCACTTCTTCCTTTGTTTTGAAACTACCCAATAGACACATGTCAAAAATTTCTAGATATTGCAATGAAATTGCATGCATCACTTTTTAAAGAGCCATATTTACATGGCATAAATTTTTCAATCTTGCAAATACTTATTCAGCAAACAAAAAAACACAGGAAGAAGCTCTCCATATCTTGACTAGCTTAGAACAGGTTGAGGGCTTGGAAATCAGTCTGGCTAAGCAACAAGCAAAGTCTCGCTACAACTATAACGTTGCATCAGAGAATATGAAGAGTTTGAGGAAACTTTCTCTCAGATTTCTTTCAACTTTATTTACTATATTCATGTCATCTCCCCAAGACGAGCATGGATATCTATAGGCTACTATTGCAGACATAGCTTTTGTAGCTAACAAGGAAGTAGTTAAACATTCTTTTATCAGTGCTATGCAAAATCTTCTCAAAGTAACATAAGAAGAAGCTAAACCTGGGCATGCAATAAAATCCTCTATGGAAGTTGATGGTTCAAATAATGAACAGATAGCAACATCAAAAAGGGCCCAACTCTTAGATCTGGCAGTATCACTTCTGCAAGGTCTAGACGTTGAAGCTGTGAATATGCTTTTTGTTGCTACAAAGTTGGCTCTGCATGATGATGAAGGGCTAGTTCAGAAAAAGGCATATAAGCTACTAGTAGGAATTCTAAAGGAACACGGGGATTTTCTGGTAAATAATTTGGACGAGATATTTGAACATATGGTCACAAGAATGTCATCCTGCCATTTTTCTGCCAAGCGACACTGGCTTAATTGCTTGCAGTATTTAACCGTTCATATTTTAATGACTGGTGATGAGAGGAAAAATGGGGGCATTACTTGTTTCCTTAATGAACTAATTTTGGTTGTAAAAGAGTCCAATAAAAAAACAATGTCTTGGGCTTATCATTTGCTAGTCAAAATTGGCCATTGCTTGGAAAATGCAGAAAATGGAGGCTCATAGGAAAAGCTACACAAGTTCTTTAACATAATTGTAGGTTGTCTGGCAAGTATTACACTACACATGATAAGTGTAGCAACTACTAGGATATCATGATTGATGTATGAGTTCTCTGAGCTCTACTTGTCAGTGCCAGCTTTTCTTTCGTCTGCATTTATGATATTTTAAAATAAAAATAGGGAAGTTATCAAAGAAACATTTGGGTTGATGAAAGTGGTTATAGCCAAGCTTCAAGCAGAGGAATTTAAAAAGCATTTAAAGAGTATGGTAGATGGTTTATTTCTCTACTCTGTTGACAGAAAAACCAATTTCAAAGCAAAGGTATGTTTGACGCCTGAAATGTTGATACGAAAATGTGGTCTAGAGGCTTTTAAAGTTGTGATGCCAGAGAAACATGTAAAACTCCTTGCAAACATAAGAAAAGTTAACAGACAAAAAGAAAAGAGAATGAATTATGTGTCTCAGGACAAATTAGATGAGACCGAATCTTCACATTCACATGCAACCACAACCAGACAAAGAAAATGTAACCATACAAAGATATTTCCTAAATTTGGAGATGAGGATGATGATGAAAGTGATGCTAACATGGATTTCACTCAAACTACTCATTCAAAGATTATGAGTTCAGTGCCAACATGACATGACATTCCTTTTTTTCAACTCAAAGAGGAATAACCCACATAGATGATTCAAGAACCTATAGAAATAACAGGAGGACATAAATTCCAAGTAGAATGAAGATACCACTAATAGGAAAATATTGAAGGTTAATATTTTGTGTTCATCATTATACAATATTGCATAGCCAATGAAACTTTTGTTTTTAGCACACTCACCCTCTGAGATCTGGGAAATGGTTATTCAAATGTATGGGCCTTTTCCAGACAAGAGGATGAAGGATAAGTAAATACAAATACATTATTATTGAAATCTAACATCCATATAAAATTACTGAAATTTGCCTTACAGAGCAAGAATTCGTAGAAGATGAGTCTATCACATGGCAGGGGGGAATTAGAATATTCTCTATCAAATAAAGCATCCAATATTTCTGCCCTAGTGGGAATAATTCCATCCAAGAAGTGGCACGCTAGGATGTAAAGAGAAATCCACTCATTGGCATTGCTGAAGGATCATTCCCCACACATAAAGATTAAGATTTCCAGTCTCCTTATGTAGACAAAGCAATGTCAGTGCCACAAATAGGACTCATAGCAATAAGAACAATACAAGCAATTGAGATTGCAGGCATGATTACCTTTATTAGTCCATACACCTTCGTTGATATTTACCCTAGGTTTTTATTCATTTTCAATGAACTGGTAGATATCAAATGAGAACTAGAATATATCTAACTCACCTTCGGTGCTACGACATTCCAAGTCTTGCAGCCCTATCCCACCGTTGTCCGGGCTTGAGCTTTGCCATCAGCACATTTTATTCTGTTCCTCGATTTCTTCTCACTTCTCGCTCTTCAGTATTCCTCCCTATATTATTTCCTCTCCCATCCATTCCCACTGTGTTCTCTCTCCTTTTTCCCCTCTTTTACTGCGTTCCCCATGGATTCTTCTGCTCGCATCATCCTTCTAGTTAGTTAGACCTTTCCCTTCTAGAACAACCTCATATGACCCCCTGTCCCTCCTAACTCATCACTAGAAAACAATTTTCTTTGGCCACCCTCTTACATTCTATTTTCCCGCCTCCCATTTTACCTCCTCCCAGGTCGGAAAAGTGTGTGTGGGAGGAAAAAAAAATCTTGTTCATTGTTGAAAACTACTTGCCAGCCTCGTTGATGGTTGCATTCATTCCTCTCCCTCTACACCCCAGGTTTACAAGGTCTTGGTGTTTAATTCCCCTCTCCATCACTGAAATCTGTTATACCTTATAATTGTGCACTATAGATATCAATTATGTATATTTCAACTTTGAATATTTAGTATAGTTAAACATTAGGTTATTGTTTTTGAGGTCCTACCCAATGTATTTAAAGGTTTAAAGGTATGTATGTGGTCCTCTAAGGAATGGCCATTATGTTTAAGGCCTTATTTAGATTTTATTTATTAATTAATTTAGGTTCGTGGTTAAGGTTTTATTTAGATTTCATTTATTAATTTATTTATAGACATAGTGTATCTACTATTTCTAGTATATTTATTATAATTATGAGAATGTAATTTCAATATGTATTTCCAAACATAACAAAATATATATAATATCATACTGATTTGAGATGACTACATTAATATTTACATTATATGCCTAAATGTGCCATCAATGAGACCCTTAACACAATATGTACTTGTTTACCACATGACCATGGTCATTACATAAATGATCAAGTAATAAATCCAAAATTTCAAGGGATAGGCATACAAAGAAGTATAAAGAAGAAGATGAGAACCAAATTCTTATTGGACTGAATAAAACACCTCGAAACAATTGACCATTAACCGGCAGTAATGAGATATCCAGAGTCAAAAACTCCATCGACGTTATCATGAACTTCAACCCCTTCCTACATGTAAAATGATCAAAACAACAATAATTGTATGGCTATTCTTGTCATATAAATAAAGTAAACCTTCAAAGCATTTTTTTTCATGGGAATTGAATAAAGCATATTTTACTTACTAGATTATGGACTACAACCATTCCTACAATTGCAATTCTTGGTGGCTAATTATTAGATAGATGTTGATTTTTTTTATCTTAGTTTAGAACAATTTTTGAAGTGAGATCTTCGGCAATATTGTTTGGGGCATGTTCAATTAGAGAAGGGTCCATGGGATCCAGAGTCTGTGAGACATTATGTGCAGGAAATGGCATTGTTTGACTTAGAAGACTTACATGAAAACAAATGAACTTATTTTCCTTTTGATTTTATTGCACTTCAGGAGGGGTTGGTGTTTGGTGTTGTTGATGAGGCATTTGATGTATAATGTTGAATTTTTGTCTTTACTGATGATTCTAGTTTTGTCGAACAAAAACTCCAAGGGGATGTGGAGGAGACCTAGCAGTGGAGTTGGGAAGATTACATGAGATGTTTTTTGTGAACTGTTTTCTCTTGATCGGATTGAGAAGGAGAAGATTGTTGCAAAAGTGAAAGTGACTATCCTTCTTGTTCTGCTTCAAGATCTAGTCATTTAAAATGGGCCTTCTTTTTCTATTTCTGTTGAGGATTGTCTAAAACATTAGTCCAAGAACAATAGCTTAGGTATACCCACATTTTTGATAATATCGATAAATAAATAAATCTTCAATTATAGTATTCCATGATTTAGATGTAAGAATTACAAAGTATATTGTATTTCTTTGTTGTTGCCATTTAAAAAGGTATTTTCATTTCCAAGGAAAACTAGCATTGATTTATAGTTTGGCACTCTACTATGTGGAATATGAGAGATTGTTCATGTATTATAGTTTGGCACTCTACTATTTGGAATATGACAATTTTTTCGTGTATTATAGTTTGGCACTCTACTATGTGGAATATGACAAAGTGTTCATGTATTATAGTTTGGCACTCTACTATGTGTAATACAACACAACATATTGAACATATGGACAATAGAGGATAGCCGATCCTAATGGCAGCATGCAAGATGGTTTATCTTAATAACCCCTAGCAACATGTGGGCATGTGTAGCTATTTGGCTATTTAAACAACTTGCCTTCTAACCAAACCACCATACATGTGGGATATTGTGGAAATTTTGATATTTGTAATATATGGATTCTTCTTTCATTCCATGCCAAGATTTAGCATTCAAATGCAAGGTATGATGTGATAATAAAAACAATTATAAGTTGAGGGACCAAAAGAAGGTACTTTTAAAATTTGTTTATGGGTTTGATGCCCCTTGAAATCTAGATTACCATTTTGAATCACTTCATTTCCAATTCATACATAAAATTTATGCTTGAAATGGTGATTGATATTCTTGATCTCTACACTGCTATAGATTACATTTTAGATAGCTATGCATAAATTATTTTTGCAAATTGAAAATAGATTCAAAACTCAGTTCAATCAGTCATATCTATAAATATCATTTCATTTCACTTTGTAATAATGCCAACCATCATTGAATTAAAGTGTTATTTCCAAAACAATGGTGTTAGAATATTGAAAATATGCATAAACATATAATATTATAAGGAATCCATAACTTTACTAATTTAACACCCTATCCATCATAACAAAATTTAATCAACGGAAGAAAGGAGACCACAAAGGAGAGGATATTTCCAGGATTAATGGTTTGATTTATGATCACCAACCTAACAAAAAATCTAGTATTGCAGACGCTCGAAAAAAGAAGAAGAATAAATTGTTGGACCATTGAGAGCTTTCACTAGAGAGGTAAATACATGACCTGGTGGTTTAAGAAGGGGTTTATGGTGTTTAACACATCATGTGAGTAAGGAAGGATTATATCTCTCTCTTGCTTGAGATTTGTAGAAACTACTATAACATGGCACACTACAGTCAGAAAATAAATGGTAAGGATTGACCCAACTATACGGAAAAGTACATAGGTATATAGCTAAATGGCCACATAATTTATACAAATCCTTATTTAATTCTTTGGGTGTTGAGGAAATTTTTGGCTTATTATGTTTCCATGCAGAGCAAGGAAATAGTGAAGACAAATTAGATAGTGGAGGGAGTTGTGGTACTTGAATACATTATAAAAGGGGATGATATGCAAGGAACTCATGCCTGTAGAATAAAGAGCCTATGATTGACCTTTTTTTAAGAGAATTATTTGGAATTGCCTCCTTTAGATTGTAGATGTTGAAGATTTAAAGTTTTTGTGATTCACATTGGTAAGGAAACTTTCTTAAGCATTGGAAGTCCCGAATGAGAATGTATATGCTCCAAACGAGAATGTGTGTGTCCTGAATGAAAATTTCTATGCTCCAAATGAGAATATTCGTGTCTAGAATGAGAATGGGTATGTAAATTGTTGTAATGTAATTTATATTTATCCATATTTCCCTTTGTAATTTCATTTATAAAATTATCTCCACCATTATGGTGAAAAGGATAAAACCTCTTTTTCCCAGTCTCATATCTCCAAAACAAGTTAGTTTTGTTCAAGGCTGCCAAATTTTGGATGGAATCATCACTTCCCAGGAAGTTTCCCTCTCTCTTAACAAACTTAAAATTCTTGGTATGTTGATCAAGTTATACTTAACCAAAGCCTATGATCCCCTTAGTCAATCCTAGCTCCACAATATCTTGAAGGCTTATGGTTTCGATTCTATATGGATCAGTTGTGTCTCCTCCCTAATTTCTTTGACAGTATTTTCGATCATTATCAATGGATCCCCTTACAAAACCTCTAATCCATCTAGAAGTATTAGGCAAGGAGATCTCATGTCTCCCTTTATTTTCATCATGGTTGCAGAAGGCTTAGGAATATATATCAAATCGGCTTCCTAATCATCTCATCTCAAAGGCCTTCATCTATGGGGTGATTATCTCTCTGTCGCTCACCAACAAATTTTGGATTGGGATTTAATTTCTTCATAAGTTTATTCAAACTCCAATACACCACGGAAAATATGTGGAGGATATTTGGGGGAAATGTGATTGTCCATAAAATGTAGATCAGATTTGGGGACCTTGTAGCTATTTTCCTTGGACCCTACTAGTGCTTAGAGGTTTTATTTGGAGTGCTTAGCAAGAAAAATCATAATATGCCAAAGAATATTTGTGTTGGAGCACCTATGGTTTGGGAGAAAGGATAACGGGTTCTAGGAGCTAAGGGGTTTAAGGGTTTAGGAGTAAGGGGCTAAGGGTAAAGGGTAAAAGGTTAGGTGTTAGGGGGTTTAGGGTTTAGGGGGTTGAGGTCTAGGATCTTTGAGGGTTAGAAGTTAACAGCTTAGTGGTTAAGAGAATTAGGGGTCAATGGTTATCCATCAAGAGCTTATAGGTCAGGGGATTTAGGGGTTAAGTGCCTAAGGGTTGTGGTATTTAGGAGTCAGCGGGTTAAGGGGTTAGGGGTTACGGGTTAAGGGTCAAGGTTTAAGAGAATATGGGATTAGGGTTTATCGGGTTCAAGGATTCTAAGTTAGGGGTTATGGGTTAAGGGGTTATTGGCTTGGGGTTTAAGGGATGAAGGGGTTAATTTTTTATGAGTTATGAGTGTAGGGGTTAAGGCATTGTGGCTTTGGGGTTAAATGTATAGGGATTTTAGTGGTTATGAGTTAATTTCTTATGGGTTGTGATAATGTGGTCCCTAATCCCCTTATCACAACTATTGGGAGTTCCCCTATCAATTGCTCTCATTGCCTTACTTATAGGTCCCCTAGCCCCTATGCCATAAGGCCCTAAGGCTCCTTCCCATTCTCTATTATTAGGATTATAGATCTCAATAAACCATGCATGAGCCTCTCACTTCTACCCATCCATGTTACATTTATGTCCCCTTGCCCCACTAAATACACCAAAAGACCCCCCTCCCCCAAAATTCATGAGAATTAAACATTTGGAGGCGATAATTTAACAACAGCTTCTAAAAGTTTTATTCCAATGACTTTTTTTTGGGGGCCAGGGGTTGTCAAAAAGTGCCTCCAAAAGTTACATTTTCATGACCTTTTAGGGAGATTCATGGATTCTAAGTCGAGAACAACAAACACCAAGAACAGACAAAGAATCCAATGAGTTGAAGGGCTAAAAAACATACCACCCATAATGAACCTTTTCATCCAAATATTATTCCATGTCATGTTTAGTCTCAGATCTACACTTTGATTTATTATAACAATGCTTTAGCTTCTGGATGGCCTCCTCCAATGATTTGGGCTCATCAAACTCAATCATGTCTTTGAATGTTATCGACAACCCATTGATGAATCGTTGAATCTTGGCCTTCTCCTCCTTGAGGTAAGGCACTTATCTCAACAACTCCAGAAATCTGCTAGTGTACTCCCTGTCGATAATAGAGTCCATATTTAGCTCATAAAACTCTTTTCCTTGTCTTCATAGTACCTCTTCGATAGATACTTCTTCCTGAATAGTATCTCGAACTCACTCCAAGTCAAATCCTCTTCAAATATCTACAGGAAATTCATCTTGAAACTATTGTAAAACTAGGTACTTGCTCAAGATATCTACATCCTCAACTTCCTTTTCTTTGTCACTAGAAATATGTACTGCAAATAACACACACTTGTTCCTGCAACTACACTTCATCTGCATAGTTGTCACCATTCTAATTGATGTTTCCTTATTCTTACCTTGCAAGAATATATGTTCTCCATTGTCATCCAAGCACTCAATAGCTTTCTCATAGCAGTTCGCTTTGGTCCTATGGAGATACAACCAGTCCATACCTAAAAGCATGTTATACGAACCGAATGACAATACATTCAAATGTGATGATGTAGATATACCATTCAAATCAAATGCATAATATCTTACCCAATGATGAAATTGCTTCTTTGTACCTGTATCCAACTACACTAACCAAGACTCTGCATGTGCTTCTTCATTCCAATCAACCATGCTTTTTCATCCCATGTTTTCTTCATTTCCCCATCGAATGTAGGTCAATTTTATTTCTTGAACTCATCTGGAAAATATCACCTATCACTCCTCATGTAAGGATGATAAAAATGATGACCATGATACCTATGAGAACCAGAATGAGAATAATACATGTGCCCATCACAGCTCCTTACTAGAGTATCCAAGAACCTGACATCCCTGCTCGTGTCATCTCTATATGAATTGTGCCCACTATGGGGTCTACTTCCACAGGCCCCAGTAGTCATATCCTCCTATTCCTGCATGATATTTTCATTATTTTCTTTGCAAATCCTTATTTCCTCCTTCAAACTCCTCAATGTGTCTGCTAAGTCAGAAGAGTTCCCAAAACCATGCTACTCATCTGATTGATACAGAGAATATTTGTAGTCTACCATCTTTTTAGTCATCTTTGATCTCTTTTTCATGGAAGATATATAATGTCATATAAACCAAATCATAAACAAACCAGTGTACCTTAGTATAGCTCGGAGAGGATATCTCATCTTCAAGTCTGACCAAATTAGCGCAATACATACATACATACATACATACATACATACATACATACATACATACATACATACATATATATATATATATAGATATATAACATAATTAGATAAACATATAAACATTTTTCAGCCATTATCCAACTATCAATGCATGAATATGTTGACCACATACCATGACTTCATGCACAACAACCATCATCTAGTCAAAGTATGCATAACAACATACAAACACTGATACACATAACCAATGCATGACCGACATAAAGTCACAACAAACACATTCAACAACGAAACCATCAAATTTCATATGGCGACACCACTACAATCATGACCAATGCCATGCATACACAACAAGCACATAGATCACAAGCAGAAGGACCTATATGCAACTGACAGGTACATACGACAACACATTCATCCAAGGGGAACAAAAACTAGATATCACCCAGGGAGAATAGAACCATTCTATGATACCACTCTATAACACCCTCCTCCCACATCTACCCAAGTAACCGGCCAACTAGGGCAAACAGTTGACGAAGAGTTATTATGCTATTATTCAACTCCCTATATATCAGTTAAGGATGTCGAATCGACGAAACACAACCAACCTGACCTTCTCCACTTGCAACAGAACCCCCAGGAGCCATCCAACCCATACAAGTGACCAACCCTTGAGACAAACTGACATTTTAATTCATCAAAGCCTTAATCGATCCCTTGACATGGGCATGCTTGTGACTAAGAACCTTTAGTCACTCCCACAACAAGGCATGCCTGTGACTAGGGACTTTTCCAAGTAGTTCTGTGCCAACAACTCCAAATTCTGATCCACTTTTTCAGATCCAGGACTCATGCCACTGCCCAAAACTCCATGAAACTTCTATAAATTAAAAGAAACATCAAAATAATGATAAAAATGTAAATACTTGAATAAGGACTTGAGTGGACCCGTACTAGCCATGACTACCATTTCGTCAAACATGTCACAAATATGCATTCTATAGGTTAAAACAATAGACATGAGGATAAGGGTCTCAAAATTATCTCAGAATCACTAAGAAGCATTGATGCCTCATCATAATAACTGCATTACCATCTACTAAGCCATATAGTCATTGTAAATTCAATGATTAACCAAAACATGATGAAACACATACATTATCATTTTCATAAAACTCAATCATAACCAACATATAACCGAAAAAAATATCAAGGATATAACAACGATATAAAACACATATAAAAAAACATATTTACCCATAAAATACCAAGGATAAAGAGCTCTCATTGATGATTGCATAGGCTGACTAGGTATGGGACTTCCACGAACCACCCGACCATAAGCTAGGATGAACAAAATCTTTCTTCCAGCCAATCACCCTCATGCCATATTCCAAGCATGAACATGTGATCTCATAGAACAAATCAATCAAAACCAAACCAGGGATTCCAGAGGCAAAACCACCTCAACCCTCAATCAGTGATTCCACTTCACAGTATTAACATGATTAACCATCACCATATTGGTCTCTAACCAATCTGTCCAGGGCTCCAACGCGTTTTTTCCAACCAGAGTTTTCAGGACTAGTACTCAACATACAATTGTCATTGGGCTTCCAGAGCATTTTTCCAACTAGGGCTTCTAGGACTAGTAACTCAACCCACCAAGGGCTTCCTGAGCATTTTTCCAACCAAGGTTTCTAGGATCTAATAACTCAACCCACAAACAAAGGCACAAGAAAACCAACCAGAAAACAAAAGTAAAACCCACAACAACATGGCTATCCAAGAAATAACAAGGCTAGGCAAAACCATTTTCAATCCATGCAATCCCCAATGCCATTGAAAAATCATAACCAAATAACCACATGTATATGTCATGCATGCCAAAACTAGTAAGAGAACCATACATGAAACTGAATACCTGTAAGAAAAACTCGCTATAGGTATCGATCTCGTTGTCCTCTTGCGCTTTCTTGCTTTTCCTTTTCCTTCTTTCTCAAAATCCAAAGTATGCCACAATCCTCCAAGAGTGCTCTAAAAAAACTCAAAGAGTCGAAGAGTATGAGAGAGAGAATAGAATGAGAGCTCCAAAAATCGAACTGAAATTTTTTTGTACAAAAGCTACCAACTAATCCTCATAAGCCTTTTTATCAATGAGGCCTCTAATTTCTTCATTTTTCCATTATTTTTCTTCATTTTCCTCCTCACATGCAACCTGTGACCTTTCACCTCGCTTTTCTCTTGTTTTCCATTATTTTCATAAATAAAATGCCAATAAATGCCTCATGCCTTTCCAAAGCGTTTTCCATTTCCTTTGCCAATTTCCATAACCATTAATAAACCAATATGAACACCCACTAGAATGTTTTTGCACAGAATTCAACTTCAAATACGTGTCCCATGACCAAGTTCTTATTTTAACTTTATTAACTTTTACATGGATTTTTGACTAGGGTTGTTACAACTTGTTCCTACAGTGGTAGCTTCAACCTTCAATTCTTCATCAAACATGGCACTTTCCATATTTCCACAATCAATCCATGTTTCGAAAAAGAGATTACAAATTTCATCAACATAATTTTCATCCACTTTGTGGTAATATATTTGAGCATGCATGTGCTCATTAACAATTTCAACTTCACCAAATTCATCATTTGTTGTTGGATTCATGAGAGATGCACATTCAGATCTATAAACTGTTACTTCATATGAAAAATGTCTTTGTTATTTTCAAACTCAAATGCTTCAAACTTTGATGCAAATAGGCCATCATAAACTACAATCATACGAACTATATCACACATGTTATTCACTTCCTTATTGGAAGCTTCACCATCATAAACCAGGACTATTGTTGGATTTACCACATCAATGTTACATTGGGGTTCAAAGAATTTATATGTTCTTACTCTACCTCACACGTAGGGGCTTCAACTTCTCACTCTGCAATATTTTATGTGTCTTCTTCATCCATATGCATGTCTGCATGATGGGTTTCACTTTTATATACTTTGTGACCATCATCCACATTTGAGTGGGATTCTCCAAGCTCTGTTTTCCTCCTAGAGTCTTGCTCATTTAATCTCAGAACTGCAGTTAGTTTTCTATTGATTCTTCAACAGACTATAACATAATTTGTTGCTTTATGTCACTTCCTTTATACCAAATTCTACTTCCAGGGTCTTCCATGCTTCCTAAGAAGATGTATATTTTTCTACCTTACACAAGGGCTTCTCATCCAATGCATGTTTTATAAGATCCAATACTAAGATATCACACACTTCATCACATGGTTTATTAGACTGATACTCAATCAACTCTTTACATCGAAGAAAATTTTTCATTTTGATAGTTCCAAAAATATAAAAAAATTACTAGTAAAATTTGGAAGTGTAACTGGATTTATCCTGATCCATTCATCCTTGAATTTCATCTACTTATATTTTAGATGCCTCTAATATGGAGAGAACCTCTATGAGATTTTCAAAATACTTTGGCTCTTCCTCTCGATTTCTTTCCTCGGTGTGCTTCATTCTTACTTTGTGACCCATGGTTATAGTCTTTCTTTTGTCTTCTACCTTCTTTTCTTATTGTGTTAGCCTTCTATAAATTAACATCACATACACTTGATTATCTTTAAAAATAAACATTTTAACCTTCACTTTAATGGTGGCTCCCAACAACTACTAGCAAGTTTGCTAAGCTCTTCTATGCATATTATTATGGAGTCTCATGGCTACAACTTATGATGGAGACTTCTTATTTGGTCAGTGGTGGTGGCTCTTTCCTCTTGATATGGTGGTGGCTCTATAGGCTACTCACCCTAATATTTTAGTAGTTGGGTTTACAAACTCTCAATGAGCTCTAGTTTCCACTTATGGACCAATGGATGCAAACTTCGATTTGCAGACCACGCATAATAACCAAGGATCTTAGTGGAAGTAGCTCATGACCTTCTTAACTTGTTTGGTGCTTTGAAACCTTGCTAGACCTTGCTCTGATACCACTTGTTATTTAAATGCAAAGATAAACATGCAAACACAAGACAAATAAGTACACAAGCTTCATGAATAAATAAGTTATATTCATTAATTATTCTCTCATATACATCTACCGAATTGTTGTTATTCTCTCTTTTTACTTCACATTACAATGACCCAACCATGAGTATATAAGCACTGAACTTTCTAAATATGGAATCATCCAAACTCTAACTTTCTTTTCTTCATGCAAACTATGACTTGGCGCTTTAACAAAACTTTTCGAACTTCACTTTAACATAAATTTACATTTTTCTTTTCCTTCACTGAGCTTTTCTTGACAAGGCATTACCTTTTTAAATTTGACTCACTTGTCTTCTAATATTAGACTTAATTAGACTGAAATTGCTTTCCTTCACTTAATTTAACTCTTCATACATTCCATGCATACGAGAGTACTTACTATTTCTATTAAGTGAATCAATTTTGATCTATGAAAAAGTTGTGGTCGATGATTGTAAATGAAATAAGAAATTTGGTGATAGGATTGTATGAATTGTGTGCTCTTATAATTTAAATTGTTATACGAGACTAGATTTCACTTGATTGTTGAACACATTTGAATATTTTAGAACTGTTAGGCCACTTAGGTTTTTCATTCTATAAGATTACTTTCATTCATACCATTTGCATATTGGTTATGTTAAGACATAATTTTATGCAATTATTATCTACATACTTCAATTAGTGTTAAACTTATGAATTTTAATGATCATGAAATATAAAAAGTGAAGTGTAGTATATAATCACATAGTTTTAGATTAAGAAAATCGATGAGATGAAATGAGTCAGATGCACCAAAAACCTATAGTGATGGGTCATCTGGGTGCGCTATGTCATTTTCTGATATGGGTGACTATAGGGGCTTGACAATGGATATTTAGGTTAAATTAAAGTTTATGCTAGAGTACTCTTTCAACCTCCTTTACAATTTATTTACATATATCTCTATTAAGTGAGGAATATAAACCATATAATCGTTATTCCTTAGTTTGAAATGATATCAATTACTAATATTACTTGGTTTCTTAATAATGCATTCATAGTTCTCAAATTACGAGATGAAAATATTTACCAAGAGCTTAATACCTAATAATAAATTAATATAAAAAAATAATAAACTACATATATATATATATATAACAATAAGAAAAAATTTAAATACTAAAGTTTTATATAAGAAGTAATTAAATTATTGTTACTTATCTCTTTGATATATTTGTTCAACAGTGAAAATGAAATTGAGATGTGACTATAAGACATATACAAGAATCAAAATTTTGATTTTTCACTTAGAAAGAAAAAAATGAAGGTTTAAAATGCATATATGGATGAATTTGAATTTTTTTATTATATATATATCTATATATATATATATATATATATATATATATATATAGATAAAAATTGAGATTTTTTTATTTTTATTTTTTATTTATAGTTATATTGTATTTAATTTATTGAAAGTTTATATCAAAGTTTAGATGAAGTAATCTAAAAATTTTGACATATTTAAAGGAAATAAATAATTTTAGTCCATGGAATGTAACACATTTGACAATCACCTTGTTATGAAGTATTATGTTATGGTATCGTCTTTATCCGACGTTGCTAATTTTCGGACAATGTCTGATTCCGTTACCGTAATGAAGTAGAAGTTCGTAGACAAAGGCCTCATGACCGACAATATTTTCATCCTTGCTGGTGAGAGCTCTGTGAGTGTTGTTTTAATATAGAGACTCGAACCTGGGTAGGTTGAGGCCCGTTATTGAATAATAAAATCTTAATGTGAGAATCTAACCCAGGCGGATCGAGGCCCAACATTTAATTAATGACATTTCAATGTGACAAACGACTCTGTTGACTAATAGCATTTAATTTCAAATCCGATAGGCGCAATTCTCAAGCAGCCAATATAAATGAAGTTGTACAACTAGAGCTTTCCGTTCGAGTTAAAAAAGTTTTCCCACATGTCAAAATATAATTGGTTAGAATGGCGATAAGAAAGTTTTATGATTGGGTGGAATGAATAGTTTTTTTCCAACCAATCTCGTAAAGAAAATGCCTATTGCCTAGAAAGTGCACATGTTTTATTTCTTAATTTAAAATTACATTTTTCAGTTAGTAAATTTATTTAAATTATATATTTATATACAGTTTGGGTAGGTCTAATCGTTAAGATCATGTGTTTCGTCTTAAGAGGTCACAAATTCAAAAGATCATGTATTTCGTCTTAAGAGGTCACAAATTCAAAACTAGAGAAGTAAGGGACCTCATACACCAATTTAGTGTAAGAATTATACTATATTACTATTAAATTTATTTTTATTATATAACTATAAAATTCTGTCTCATACACCAATTTAATGTCTATTACTATAAAATTTATTTTTATTATATAACTATGAAATTTTGTCTCATACACTGATTTAATGTCTGAGTTAACCATGAACTTAAAATTAGATAATAATAATAATATAATCCAGTAGATATTTTAACTATAAAAATCTATTAAATTAAAAAACCCTTTACACATTTTGCTTGTATTTTGAATCGACATGTGATTCCCTGCCCACTTCCAATGGTGTTCCAACTTGATTTCCCATTCATTTCACCATCAAAACTTGAGTGGTTCATTGCTTTCTGATATAGATGTATTTTATCGTGAAAGGAGTGTTTTCATGGTTAGGATTCAGAAGTGAAATTTCAAAAAAATATTTCAAATTGGAAGAAAAAGCCTCAAAAGCAAGCATGTAGCCAGTTTCGTTATACTTCCTCCATTGCTCCAAGATGAAGCTCTATTTCTTTGGAATGAAAATATCTCCAACAATAACAGAGTTCAAACTTTTTTCACGGCTTGAATCTCTTAAATTGAAAAATAATAGTAAGTATCTTAACTTGAAAAATGGAAATATCAGCCTTTGAGTACATTTAAGACTATACTGAGGATCAAGAAGAAGAAGAAAATATACAGGGGAAGCCAGGGATGCATCCGAGACCTCAAGAATGTTTCTCAGTGAAACACTTATTTTAATAAGAAAAATTGAACTCCCGTAGATGAAACAAAAATGAGGGTTTTTAAAATATAGGGAACCATGGTACTCAAAGATACATTGATGATAGTTAACTTGATTCTTCCAGCTAAATAAATATAACTAGGGTTCCTATATATTTCTGTGAATGGAAGTGATGCTACTATGAGGGAATTGAAATAGGGATCATCATCATTGTTAAAAAACACTCAAAGAAACAAGACCAAATCTATTTTCTTCATCATCTTTTCAGCCCAGAGAAAAATCGTTCTATGCGGACGGATGTATATATGAAGCTGGGTTACACTTTTGTGAGAATAGGGGGCCAAATTTTTTTTTCAACAATAGTTTGGCCGAACATTTTCCAAAGTTCGGCCGAACTTTGTAAGAGTTCGGACGAACTTTCTTATAAAGTTGGCCGAACTCGTGATTCTGTTTAGATCGACGGCACACTGACGGCACAGGAAAATAGAATTTTTGTCAGAGATTGGAAAACTGGCAACAAAAGTTCGGCCGAACTTCTAAAAAAGTTCGGCCGAATTTTTACTTTTAAAATAGTTCGGCCGAACTATTTTCTATAAATAAATCGCCCGTGAAATTTTATGGTTTACTGTTTCATTGTTCGCGCGGTTTTACTGTGGTTTATCATTTTCGCTGTGTTCGCGCTGTTGCTGCTGCCACCGCGCTGGTGCTCCTGCCATCCGTGCTTGTCGACTTCGTCGGGTAAGTCTCCATACGCCCGCGAAATAATTTTTGTGCATTGAAATAAAAAAAAGATGTCTGTATTTTATTAAAATTCTGTGTATTAAAATGTCTGTGTTTTAAATGTCTATATTTTAAATGTGTTTTAAATTTCTGTTTTAAATCTTAATACCTTGCAAGGTTCCAGGCAAAAAAACCCTGTCATATCAAATTTCCAATGGCCTTCCTAAAACCTTGTGAAACATCAAGGTTCCACCTGCATTTATGCTAAGTCTGTCTGGTGCTTGTAATTTTCCTTTCCTCTAGACATGGGAGACTGCAGTCAATGTCACAATGTATCGGTCAATTGAATCATTTGAGAATAAGGGATATTCACAAGAGTTGTGAAAGAACTTCCTATAATTTTTGTATATATTTTTATCAATTGTGAACCTCCTCAATTAGAAACTGAGATGTTTGAAATTATACAAATAAAAATGAGATGCCTCGCAAGATTTCCGACGAGTTGCTCATTCTGAAGGTAGCTTCCTAATGGTCTAACCCTCTTGAGGAATGAGTACTTCTGTAGAACTAAATAATCAGGTGGCACCTTTATTATATGATCCATTCATTTGCAAGACTTGCTTTTCATCGGACATCCTTGTGAGAAAATCCTCGCAGTGAGAGCTCTGCCAGAAGTACATGAAAAGTTCCAAAATCCTAGCCCCTGTTCCCAACAGGAATTTTCACAGCAATATCCCTCAGATGATAGAACGTTCAAAAGATCCTTACAGTATAGTGGTTCCGTCATCCACCGTGAAGAAATTTGCCCTCCATTATAAACTAAACATTATAGTCCATTCAAATATGCATATGGATATAGAAACATTTCTTGGCAGGTCAGAAGTACCAGTAACACTTCTGAACAGTATCATCTAGTCAGTTGGAATAACAGACCATTCCCTAGTGGAACCGAATTTTTAATAATCCTTGTGATTATATAAGAAACATCAGGCTCGCTTGCAGGTTAATACAGGCTCGATTGAGTACTAAAGAAAACACAGACATCATCTTTTGTTGGAAATATTTGCCTCCCTTATTGACTGGAATGTTGGAAACCTGCTCTGTCATGAAACCCCTTCTTGGAGTCTCTCTCTAGCTAGAATTGCACCTACACTCTGCAACTAGCCAAAAAACAGATTTGAAATATTTGACTAATTTTTTATATAATTGAAATTCAAAAACAGATGATTTTCTCCAAATTTTAATTGTTTAAAATATGATTGTTTGAGCAACTCTTTCTCTGGGATACAAGGAGGCTGAAAGATTTTTTTCTTGTATATTTGAAGCTCTCCATTTTTATATAAAAGGATTTTTTGCTTGTATATTTTTATGCTCTTTGCCATATAGTAATGTCATAGTGTATGAAGTTTTAACTTTTTTTTATTATTTTTATTATATGTTGGATGCGATTTTGATTGAAAATGCTTCTTTTTTATTTATTAATTAAAAAAAATTATTAGAAAAATTATTTCTTTAAGCCTTGGAATTTACAATCAAAATCAGAAAATGTATTTATATCTAAACTGTTTATGAAAATTTTAATATTGTTTGATTTTCTCTACCATGTCATTTTTACATATATCTAGAATAATATTATTTGTAGTTTCCGGTTTTTTTGTAACATTTTACTACCATAATCAAAATCTATAGAAATAATAATCAAACATTATAATATCTTGAAATGGAGCTAGCCAACTCAAATATAGTATTGCAAATCCCTGGATAAGTTAGATGAGGAGGCAATGTATTACTTAATACTGTATCCATATTGGGGTTGCAAGTTCTATGGGTTCAAAAGAACACTTGCAAACAATTTTTTTTCCATATGACCTCTCTTTTTCATAGATAAATTTCATTCTTTTAGCCATTATGGATTTGAGAAAAATGCATCCTGATAGGCCAATAAAAATCCTTAACAATGAATTAAACATGAACAACTATTAAATATGGGTAACCAAGTAGCATCAAAACAAACAACTAAATCACCAAGGCTAGTAGTGATAAATAATAAACATTCTAGGATACTTAAAAATTCCATGTAAATAATTTTTTTTACCTAAAATCACTAGATGGTGAGGCCCACAGCAAAAACTGCAAAAGCAATGCAATATAAACAATCAAACTACACCAACAAAACATATGGTCTTGAATGAGGCTTTGGACTCTTTAGATATAAATGTACACAGTGGAAATGTATCTTATATAAAAATTTAATCCATGTGCTTAACCTTAACATTGACACAAATGGAATACAATTTTACTCATTTCTTTATGATCTAGAAAAATATTCGGATGAGTATTGCCCACATATCCGAAGTCAAAAGGGATAGATTAAAAAGGGATTCTCCAGTCATCTATAAAAGATAAATTAAAGAAGCATGACATGACATATTAGTAATGCAAATTAGATATGCGTACCAATTATGTTCATATAACACAACAAATAGATGATTCAATACAAATGTCACATAGAAGTCATATTTATCTCATGGGCCTTCAACTTAAATTATATATCTAGCATTACATTAAGCTATAGGATATAAATCAAAGAAGCATTTGAATTTAAATTAAACATGTGTAATAATTATGTCCTTTAGTTCAATAAATAGATAATAATTTGCAAATGCCATATCTAAGCTATATTTCATCTAAGTAGCTTTCAATTTAAACTTATATCTAATGTTAAATTATATAAAAGAATAACAGTAATTCAAACTTCAAAATAATATTTAGAGTTAGTATAAAATGTGACATAATTTTCCTTCATGGAAAAACATAGTTATTGAGAGTTCAAAACTCATGCATTTGAATAGAAAGTGGGTATACGAATGAGCAAGTAGATTTTTTCTAGAAATGAGGAAGTGAAGGTTGATAGAGAGCCACACAAAATTGCAAATTCATACCTTAACAAAATTTTTAGATCCTTTTAAAGAAAACATATTTAATCAACTTTCATTGAAATATATGATAAACTCAACCCAATTTTATGAAAAGTAGTATACCATTTTTTACATAATTTCACATAATACAAATATATAAATTGTAATTAAGTACTGTTATAAAGATTTAACTACCCATCAAGAGATGGCCAAGTGATTGAGACAGGGCATCATCACAATAAAAAACCAAGTACAAATTGTAGTAATCCTAGAATCATGCTTTACATGAGTTAAAATTGGGGAACTCATGACTTGTACTATAGATAAAAAAACATTTACCCTTACCAAAAAATATATGATAAAAATTGACAAACTACATAAGCTTAAGCTTAAGGGGATATAATCCTTCTTGCCTTCCATATAGATAATGAAAATGATGGTTCCAAGTCTCAAGTTGCTTCTCATGTTATTTTATAAACCTTGATTGGAAAGAAAAATAGGAGGGCAGAAATGTAAGAAATATAAAACATAATGAAACACAACGTAAGAAATAGAGAACATAACGAAACACACACATAAATATCTCTAGACAATCAACACAATTATTTTCCTAGGAAATCCTTATATGGGAGACAAGCAACCCTAAAAATTAATGATGCTCTAGACTCCTTTTTCCCTAGGAAATCCTTATGGGAGAAAAACAACAATAAAATGTAAACATGCTCTACTCTCTCTTTTCTGGTATGGAAAATATGTGAGTACAAAGAAAGAGGTAATCTCTCTAGAGTTAGCTAAGACTTTTAGCGTGTAAGGTTGCTATAAAAACTTAACTTCATACATTTTTCTCTCTAACTTCACACTCCTAGTTGTGTTTTCAACTATGGAACAAAATACAATAACACAAAATGGAACTCTTATTCCTCCTAGTGGCCAAGTATTTAACCTATTGTGATAGCCAACTAGGTGTAAGATTTGACTCTGTCAACCATTAACGAGGTTTGTGATTTTAGACCTTTTAGAGTCTTGTTAAAATTCCACATGTAGCTAGCTTGCCATGCATGATTAATGGGGCTAAGATGTCATTCTCTCGTACCATGGTGGTCAACATGATAGGTCAACTTACTAAAGGCATAAATTTTGAATGAACTTCGTTTGATGTTTTTCTTGCACCATTGGATATGTATTTAAGTGTAGAATAATGGTCAAGATTTCGGCACAAGGGATAATCGTTTGACCCCCATAAATGTCATTTAATGCCTCAAAATGACTCCAAAAGGTTTTAGACCCCAATTCTCCACCCACCATTAAAATGACCCTACAAGTTGATTATTTAAGTTTTTTCACTCTATAAGCATCAAAATATATGACAAATAATATAATTATCCAATCTAGATCATTATTTAATAATTTGTTAAAATTATGAGTAAGATATACATCATGGAATTTAAATAAATAGCGTTAATTCATTGAAGACCCTTATACATGTTCCTTGTTGATACTTTGAAAGTAATCATTTTTGAAAAATAATTTGTTTATGGATTCTATTTTCCACATTCTTTCAACCATATCAAAAACCTTCTTATAATATTTGAAATCGAAGGTCTTTCCCATACCAAAGTATGTTCTTTTAAAACATGTTTTCTTGGTGATATGGGTGATTTAGAAATGATTGGGAGAGTGAAATTCCTTGAATTTAATATGTACAATATGTTTGGTTCATGCCACCAAGCCAAGAATTTTAAATTCAACTGAATTTTAATATAACCAACTAAATCCTGCAAAAAAGGAATAAAACAATTTATGTTAGGGTTGTGGATTTAGGCATTGAAACAACACACCATGATATTTCAAATTTAAAAATAATGGTTTGAGTCCTAGGTAGCTCAGAATCCTATTTGTCTTCAAAATAAGGATGCACTCCCATTTTATTCTCATGATTAGGTTGTAATCATGAGGCTCTTGCTCAAGAGTGGACCTTCCCAAAATCTTGTGACGTCTTGTCACAAAAAAAGCCATCAAACTGAAAACACATCATGCAAGAAACATAGCTCGCTGACATATCATTTTTCTCCTTCAAAGAAAAAAAAATTCACATCATGTGAATATCTCCATGTACTCTTCTGCACGCAATCTCACACTATACGCAATCTGCTTCATACTATACTATCCGCAATCTGCTTCAAAGATGACCAAACAGTAGATCCACACTATTTTCAAACTCTTTAAACTTCACACTGAAAGCCCATCAACATATTCGTATTGAATCTTACAAGAATCTGTAAACTGTTTTCAGAGATTGCTGAGTTAT
The DNA here is from genome assembly GCA_034641835.2 of Pinus albicaulis. Lineage (NCBI taxonomy): Eukaryota > Viridiplantae > Streptophyta > Pinopsida > Pinales > Pinaceae > Pinus > Pinus albicaulis. The sequence continues at coordinate 25,408 of JAXQQM020083056.1, forward strand.
TCCTTATTAAAAGAGCCATAGACAAGGTATATAAATATAGATAGAATTACTTCCTTTTAGGCCGACCAACACTTTTCCATGTAGGTTGATTTGTAACACATCATAATAGTTCTATTTTTCAACGTTGATGTAGAGCTGAAATAAACCATTGGTTCATGTTTTCTTTGACTAGGTCTGGGTTTCTGGCTGAATATATATGGAAATTTCTGTCTAGTTAAATACCCTTTTGTTTGCAAGATTGATTTATCTTTTAAGATTTTTCATTTGTGTGTTGTATGTATCAAAGATAGATCTATTCCCAGTTTTTCTATGCACATCAATTCAACTGCACAAACAATTAAATCTAATTTAATATTATTGTTTGCTATAAGTTAGTTTATGTTTCAAAAATGTTCAATGTTGTATCTAGCAAAATATTCTACAAGGTTACCTTTCTTATGGCAATGAGTAATAAAAAATTTCAACTTATTTTCAACATCATTTTCCTTGTCCAATGGGCCTTTGACTTTTTGCCTCATTTATTTAGAAAGTTTCATGTGCATTGATATCTTCTTGCAACATCTATAAACATTATGATTATTCAAACCACAAAAGGAACATGAAATTTCTTTTCTATATCTTATTTGAATATTTACCATGTTTATCATAATCAAAAGAAATTTTATTAGAGGAAAATTTATACCTTGAACATTCACCGTTGTTGCCTTCTTGAGGAGGTCAATTTGACATGAGGTAGTGGCTCTCCTTTGAATACTAGCAATGAATTCAATGACTCTAGAGCTTTCAACATCATCTTCTTTTACATTCTCATTAGCTGCATGATTATTAACATCTTCTTGCAAAGTGGGTGTCAAACTTTTCCATTCATCATGAACACAAACTTCACAAGCTTGAGGTAATGAACACCAAATAAAATTCCTTCTTGGAAGAGCTTCATGTGCCTCCTTGGCTTTGGAGCATTTTCCATGTTTTCCATAACCAAGACCCAAATAATTAGGTCCTTCCTAAAGAACATTTGGCTCAACTATGCCTTGTACATGCTTGCCTTTAAAACCCTTTACTTTCATAACACATTTTCATCAAAAATTTGGACCTTATTCCTCTAGTGTGTCTCTCAAAAGCACGTACACATTCATTTTCAGAGGAAATTGAAGACAAAAACCAATAGTTAATTCTTCTAACTAACCTTGACTAAAATGAGCTAAATTGTACTTTGATACCAACTTGATTTGAATATGGACAAACTAGTTTTGTTGGGCTATCTCCCTCATTAGTTAAATAAAAATATGTTTAGGATCATCTAAAGTTAGCCAATTGGGAAGGGGTTTATGTGTCAAGCTTTAAGTGTATTTTGTGAGAAATTTATGAGTTAATTAGATTTTAAAAACTCATGTTTACACATTTATAAAATGCAAAAATTTTATTTCTAGGAAAATCTTTTCCCTCAATCCAAATTCTGATCATTGGACATGTAAGAGGAAGAAAAAGGGAATTCACTTTTCAAATTCTAGACCTTGTCTAAACCAAAATAAACTAGAGGTTTGGTTTTCAAATACATTCACTTATTTGGAAAAGTTCTAGCTACCAAAAGTCCATATGCCAATCTACCTCCCAAGAAATCCATTTAATACACCATTGGTTAGTTTTTTGTTTTGATCAAGTCCAACAACAAAGAAACATTCAGTGACAACACCAAAATCTACAACTTCAACATCTTCTAAACCATCTTCAAAGTCAATATGTATGCATCAAATTCCTCAACGAGGTCATCAATGGAGTCATCAAAACTACTATATATCAAACTTCAATGCCAAAAATAAGTCAAAAGAATTCAATTTCTCCTCCAAAACCTTCTTCTCTGAGCAAATATAGCATGATGTCGTCGAGAAATTCAGTAATTCCATGAGGAAATTCTATCAAAGTTAAAACAAATCTTTTCCATCCATATTTAATGCCTACTTTTTTAGGTGGAACACCTCCAAATTTAAGGACCACAATGCCATAAAATATGTAACTTTACCTAATAGGTGTAGACCTAGAACCCCCAACTTTGCGTGACATGTACAATTGAAGATCTTATATGGTAAGCAGTGTGAGAAGAGAGTCATGGTCACTGAGTTGAGCAAGAGAAATAGTTTGATATGACAACCTTACTTGTGATAGGTCTAGCTAGCAAACTACCAAATTACATGGTAATGGCATTCAAAATGTGAAAATTCCCATTTCACTTGGAAATAATATATGGTAGAGAAACGTATAGATGAAAGGAGATATCCATCTATGGTAAAGAAATCAAATAGTTCTATCAATTCCACCTTGCAACTCTAAGAGACATTGAATTAAATTTCGTCTCAAGACAGGGCTTTGAGAGGACACACTCAAAGCCAACCTTCGTTATGGCTTTGAAACACATGGTAAGTATCAAGACTTAGCAACCTTATTTGCATAATTTTTTCTAGCATGGACCTTAATGTCATAGTCTTCTTTTGCCTATAATGCATGCAAGTTTCCTTGCAATTTGGCTTGCGACATTCATAATTCATGCTCATGGAACATGATTGTGTTGCAATTGTGATAACATCTGTTGTATGCAGAAGCTAATAAAAAATGATCGAAAATGACATTTTTGCTCTGTTTTTTTGAATATTTAAGGAAAATTACACCAAGTAGCTACCAACCTCATATGACCATCATGTCAAACTCATCTCAGGATATTGTCCAAGTAAGAGCCACTTAAGCAAGAAATCTAGTATACATGACTCCAATTTCAATTAGCAGCAATGAGAGTTCTAAGTATGGTGCAAACATTGCTCTAGATCCTCAATGGGGCATGTTTGATGACAATAATTTGGGGAGTGAGAGAGGGAGATGGTAGGAGAAAAAATTCAAGGAATCCACGAGAAATTGAAAAATATATAACTAATAAGGTGAAGACACTTTGTAACCTAAGAGAGAAAATTGTTAGGAAATGGGTGAAGTTGGTATTACACACCCAATTGGATAACCTTGAGGAGAAAACATTTCTCCCACTTTATTTGTTGGCATAACCTAGTAAGTGTTATTCACTAGCATGTATTTTGTAAAGGCCTTGACCTAGTTCCCATTCAACTCCATCCACCAGGTTGTAGAGGATTCCAAGCCTAATTTTATGAAAAGTAAGTTGGGGATGATCACATTGACCTGCTTGATGACGTGTCTATGAAGATTAACTACCTTGAACTATTTTTTTGCGTAGGGAAAGAGACACATTACCATGTCTGAGCATGAAAATGTTCTTTGATATTGTTAATGCCTCTAGTGTTTACTTCTACAAGCTCTATAGGCAGAGTCTGTAAAGGGCCAAGTAGCCTCTGGATGTCATCTTTTATGAAAGGTGACATATCTAGTAAATGCCCCTACAGTCAATCTCTGAAATGGATGTAAATAGAAGTTCTTCATTTTAATATCCGTAAAACACAACAAATTTAAGGTAAACTATGTACATGTGTCATTTCTCCCACAAACTAAAGTGTATAAGTGGTAAATTTTATACCATGTTTACTCCTACCATGTAAAGCGCAATTTGGTGAACTTCATTTTTATAATTTCTTTTTCGATTAAATTTAGTTTCACACATGATCAATTATTGCTTTGAAAGTTGTGTTCTATATAATTTGTGTACACTAAATGACAAATTGATTTTTTGAAATCTATTGTGTAAATGTTGACCAATAGATATATATCATGGAGGATGAACGACGAAGATTAGCTGAATCCCATATGGAGGTTCAGGGATCGGGGGATGTTCACGGTATTTAAATATAATCTTAAATCTCCATACATGTGTGTACATATGGAATTGATTTTTTATTAACTTTGTGAGTTAAATTAGTTGTTAATAAGTTTCATATTTTAATTTTTAGGAGGAAAGAGGAGAAGGGTTTCTACTCCATCCATGGAGCATGGCCAAGGTTCAAATGGTCGAGGTATGAGTGGTAGCAGGTTGCGGGAAGGGGGTGATATTTATTCCCCCGAAGGCCAATCAATGGATGCTAGTTCTCAACAGGGTCACTGTGGGTCTGGTTCCCAGCAGCATCATTCTGGGTCTGGTTCTCAGCACGGTCATGTTGGAGAAGATGTTAACCAACAAAATCAAGGTTGCCATCAATTTCAATATTTTTTCATTAAATTTGTACAAATTTTTTTACACGTGTTTTTTCTAATATACGAAATTATATATATATTGATGCAGAGGCCGAAAATGTTTGAGCTAGTGGTCAAAATAGACGCAGGGCAGCCCGCTACATTCAAGAAGAAGGCTGTCAACCCAACACAACTTATCCGGCTGAGATTACTGATATACCATGGGAAACCAACATGGCGGAATGCACCTTACAAAGGTGTTAAATCCTTCATGAAAAATTTCAAAGAGATCTCATGGCTTTGTCTCTACCTGCTGAGAGTCGACAAAGCCTTGAAATAGTTACACATTCATTGGGTGAAATGGTGAAAGTGTACAGAAATCTTGGGCCAACGACTGATTCATTTGTAGAAATGATGAGAAAGAGAAAAGAAATAGTGATGGGTCCCGATAAATGGGAGGACATTAAACAAAAAGTTACAAGAGACATGGCCAAGTCAATGTTTAATTATAAGGAAGGGCCAAAAAGAAAAATGTTGAAGGTGCAGTATTTCAAGCACCTAGAAATAGCTCGTTATTTGTATGATCGGAATCTTGCGACCTTTGGAAGGCTTCCATGGAACGATGAGGTTCCTATTTATTTTGCACAGATGTTTTATGCAGAGTTTTTTTTGGGTATGAAACCCAAATACAATGACCTTCCTTCAGAATTTTTTGGCCCGAGGAAAGGTCGATTATATAACTGTAAGGGCGCTAAGCGAGATGTGGAGTTGCCTCGCTCTGAGCCGCCATTGGTGAGTCGACCATTTCGAGTCGAAACTCTGCGATCAGAGATGGATGCGACTTCTCAAATAAGTCGAGAAGCAAGGGATGTTATGATCGACAATGTTCATAGCGGATTGAGTGGAGTTGATCTTTGTTTAAATCGACAAAGAGCACGTGAAAATGCACGTGCCAATTTTGTTTATCGTACAGATGAGGAGATTTACAACATGAATGTTGAAGATCTCCGAACATATGCAATAAATTGTCGCAATGGTCTGCAAGACCTAATTTTTCATGAGGAAGAGGGCATCGGAACGGTATGTGTTAGTGACCTTAGGGTTTGAAATTATATTTACATATACATGTGTACAATTTGTAATAAATACATGTGTATGTACATGTATACATTTATTTGTATGTGTACATTAATCTAACAAAAATGTATGATTATATGTTAAAACACCATTTGCAGTTCTCACACATGATGCATGATGAAAATGTTAATATCACGTTCGGGACCTCTGGTTCAAACAATGCAGATGGGTCTGACCATCAAGATATGTTGGCAAATGTTAGTGTTTTTTAAGTGACTTTAAAATAAATAATTGTTGCCACACATGTACATGTATGTATATATATAATTTGATAAAATGTTTTAACAGGTACCGATTCCGTCTGATGTTTTTGGAATGGCGGTCCCTTCTTCTTTCTTGGGAGATATTCCTTCTACTTTCTTGGGAGATGAGCCACAAGTATGGACAATTTTTCACAAGTTTAAAATTTATGTTTAAAAGTTATCTCTCTCTCTCTCTCTCTCTCTCTATATATATATATATATATATATAGATATATATATATATATATATATATATATATATATATATATATATATATATATATATATATATATAGATATTCTACCTCAAAAAGTTCCATTAAAAATTGAGATATATATATATATATATATATATAGATCTATATTTTGAGTTATTTAAATTTTTTTGAATTTAGGTTCCTATAGAAGATTTCTTTAATCTGCGGACTCTAGCGACGGAGATAGGAACATCCACAGCATTTGAACAAGTTGTCTTTAGTTCCTTTTTTTAATATTATTGAAAATAAGTTTATATATGTACACGTGCATTTTCATTTGAAAGTTTTTAATTTATATAAATTATATATATATATATATATATATATTTAACTGTACATGTATATTGTACAGTTTACCACTGCAGATGTTCTTATGGGAGAACCTGTTCATCAAATGGAGAGGGAACCTTACGAGGTATTGCATGATTTTTTTGTTATATTTTGTTTTTTACATGAAGTTATAGATATACATATTCTCATTCATTTTTAAAACTTCAAATTTTAATGTTCAAGTACATATGCATTGTGTATGTAGGTTTCCTATTCACAGGATAGGGTGCAGACTGAGACCCTAGTAGGGAAGATGCTAGATCCTCCATTTGATGGACATGATTTATAGTAGATTTGATTTCAAAATTTAGATGGTTTTAAAATTTGTTAAACTTGATACAGTTTGATACTTGTGAGATTTACAATTTTTGGACATATTTTATTACATTGCTATTATATAATTTGTTTTATTTAATTTTTGGATGGTTTTAGTACTTTTGGCATGTGAATGTGAAGTAATGTTGTCATCTGAACTACATTTTGCATGTGATATTTAATGTTAAATGTTTTTGTTGGATAGTTGAATTATAATTGGCATGGCATGTGAAGTTTTTAAAACTCAAGTTTTGGATGGTTTCAATCTACATTTTGCATGTGATATTTAATGAACTTTAAATGTTTAATGTTTTAATGTTGCACAATATATAATCAAAAGGGTTTTAAAACTTAAAGTTTTGGATGGTTTCAATATACAACTTAATGTTTTGGATGGTTTCAACCTACATTTGCACATGTGGTAAATTGAAATGTTACTTGTAACAAGACAATCCCCATTGATTTCATTGTATATGTTGATTTTTTATTTGATATAATTGCATGTATGATGGTACATTACTTTTAAAGTCATTGGATTAATAGTGTTCATTGATTTCATTGTAAGCGCAAAAAATTATTGACAATGTAGAACGATTTTTGTGTTATAATAATAAAACCTAATAATATTGGAGAGCAAGAGAGACAAGGTATGGTGTTTACTACAAGAGTAAGAGCTAAATATTTAAATGGTTTATGATTTATGATTTTTACTTTCTTTTTAATATAATCGATATGGAAAGATGACAAAACTAATAAGGGTGACAATAAGAATAGAAGAAGAAAATAGTTTAAGATTGATCACAATAAATGCTATTTGTAATTGATTACATTCTAATTATTCACATTCTATCATTCAATATTATTACATTGTCACTTTGCATTCAAAAATTTTATTTGATCATTTTCCATTATTAGAGTTATTCTACAATATTTATCATCTCAACAAATTGAGGTAACTAATAAAATTTAAAATTTAAATGACTTGATAAATCTCAAACATATTTAGCATATTTAAAATGGTTATATTAATATTAGATGTATTTACATATTATTGATAAAATTAATCATATGTTCCTCATATTATCAATAGTTTTTCCTTGGTTTCACATGACTGAAACCAACCTAGATCCATCTTAACTACGGATCTATGAAGCGCCGAGAGGGATCAAATCTCTCGAGGTGCAAACCTTTCCTCATGTTTTGCACTCAAAAAAGAGGTTTGCACCTCTAGATATTTGATCCCTCTCGGCGCTTGATAGATCCATACTTATGATGGATCTAGGAAAATAACTTTCTAAAAATAAGTAAGGGAAAATCAGCATAGGGAACAATTAGGAGTAGATTTAGGGCATAGGGAACAATTAGGAGTAAATTTAGGAACATATGATAGTTGGGTGAGATAAAATCATATTTTAATAAAATAATGGGAATTTTTAGGAGAGACAAATAGTGGATATGACATGTATTTTGGTGAATAATAAAATTAATGGAATTAAAAAATTAATTATTTTTGTATGTGAAAACAAGATTCACACCTAATCCTCACCTAAAAGACTAAATTAAACACATTATTATTAAGGGGACGAGGAGCTTTCTAGGTTTTGAGCTCCCCATTGTTAGATGAGTGTCGTAATGGCATTCCATGTATTTTTGTGAGAACTTATGATATTGTGATATTCTAATTACGAAATAGTGATCTTGAGTACATATGGATAATGTAGTAGATAGGAACTTTTTGATAAGGGGAGATTAGGGATGTGACCAAATTCCTATCCGTGAAATTTTTTTTCTTCACCTTCCTATAACTCCATTGTAGCTTTGGGGGCCAAAGGTAAGAAGAGTACCTTGGAATTTCTTGGGTGAAAAACCAAGTAGGTCACCAACTTTGGTCTAGTGCATTGGAATTCATTAAAGAATTGGTCATTGGAGCTGCTTCAAGCTAGGAGCGAGCATCGTCACCAAATTACATTGAATATTTTACACTCCCTAAGGTGAATGATACTTTAAATTGATTGACAGTCTAAGACTTTCAAATTTTTCCGAATGCCAAATGATCTTACAAAGCTAGTATTTATAATATCCTAGTAGGTCATTCGGTGACAACTTTTACCAGAAACTTGAAACAAAGAGAATCTATCCTTGGCTAGGACATCATGTAAGATGCCTACCATAAACAGTAAAATTGTACTTAAAAGCTGAGATTCGGGCAAGTGGGGACAACCACTTGTTATCTCGTCCCTTGGAGGCTAGGCCATATGGGGAACGAATCTGACCTTACAAAATAAAGTGAAATAATTTGTACCATACGGTCGGAAAACATATACAAGAACAATTAATATACAAGAACAATTAATTTCATTCTAGAATATATATATCCAATACATATAACATTTTTCATCAATTCACATGTATAGAAAAACTACTTTCAGTTGATACTAGAGCACGTGCTTGTACCCAAACAATTTGTAACATGTGCAAACCACAAATAACATAAGCAGCTCAATTTTTAGTTGAGTACTGGAAGTTCTAAAACATATTTAATCCAAAGATAATAAATTGTTGGACACTTCACTCAAAAAATTTCTAATGGAATTCCATCTTCAATAATCCGTTCATGATCGGATTTTGACATTTTCCATTTCTTAATTTTTGATTTTTTCTTTGATTGAACTTCTATCAACTTTATGCATGCTGCACACACCAAGTGACTATATTGACAACTTATGGAATCACGTTCATAGTCTTCAAAGTAAACAAAGTCTCCACTTTTATGAGTTTGTCTAAAAAAATAACCTTTCCGTATAATAGACCCTCTGTCATACTGAAATCCGTGATCATTATAATCTTGTAATAATTTCATTTTTCGTTCAGTGCAACGCATCAAATAATACTTCACATTTTCATCATTGTCAATAGGTGCAATTACAGTAAAAACATCTCCTACACAATAAAATAAATTTAACATTTAATTATGCATATTTAAATTTATTTCTAGATCTTTAAATCATTAGAAAGTAATTCAAATGTTACCTTCTCTAACAAGATCAAAAACTCAATCACCATCGGATGATATTGTAGTTTCCTCTGAATGCATTTCTTCAAACATTGCAACAGACATTTTTCCCTTTGTATTTAGCTCTGTATGTTTCCAATCGTTCACATACATTTTGTTTTCACAAACGTCATTGGATTTTGTGTTGTCTATACAAACATCACAAAAACAAGAATATTTTCTTTTATCCAATGCAAACACATTTTTGGACGACTTTGTTTTAATTGAATGCAATTTTCGAGTCCCTTTTATTGTTTCAACGTCATTTCCAATTGATCTATCTACGTTTATTTAGGTTAATATGGAAAAAAATATGTACATATGAAGAAATTAGAAAAAAATTTATAAATATGATAACATATAAAATACAATTAAAAATAATCATTATAATAAATGTACAATATTTAGGAAAATTATATTTGTACAAAATTAAATTGAATGTACCTTGCGCTTCTCTCTTGATGGTTTTATCATAGCCCAGAAAGCCTGCTATGGACAACTACTCCCGGCGTTCAGTCGAGCGTGCAAAGTGATTCATTGATATCTTCGAAGTGCTCGTTTTATGCATGCTCCTGCACCGTCATGTTCTCCTTTTCCATGGCCAGTCTCAAAGAAATTCCAACAATGTTTAATGCTGGTTTTCTTATGAAGACAACACAACCAAAAGAATGATCGTGCAGATTTGAATTGATCTGCACATCCGTCGACCATATCCAATGTTCGTTGAATGTTATTCCATGATTTTTCAATGAATCATAAATTTTTCCAAAACAATGTTGTACAAAACATGTATCATGTGTACGATCGTCACTGATATAAAAGTGATATTCTTTAATGATATGTCGATTTTCACTCATGCTTTCTATATGATCGACATTTTTTTCAGCATGTCTATATAGAATATGGATGCACATGGAGACTTAGTCAGAATGATAGTATTCACTCTGAATTTCTTTTTGTGGAACAAATGTATATTTTTCTGCAAAATCAATCACTGAAAAAATGGTCCCTGGTGGAAAAAATTCACGAGATTTTTTGAATTGCATGTCTTTCCATCGAGCTCTATGGGAATTCTTGGTGTATTTGTAAAGGTACCTCGGACATGTCATAGAGTCTATCAAAAAATTTAGTCTTCTCATCAATTCAGTTTCATAACACTATTTGCCTTAGGTGATGTCTGATATATTCATAACTCTTCATTTCACTTTCTTTGGACAATGATTGATCAACTTCTATAATGTGATATTTGTTTTTGAAATTTAGTCAGAATTTCTGATATTGTATTTTACAATACATTTCTTTAGCAAAATAGTTCATAGCCTTCTCTTCCATAGAATTTGAGATATGAATTCACAGATAGTGGAAGGAGGAGGTGAATCCTTCCATAATGTTCTACCGAAATCAAGGAATGTGTCATAATATAACTCAAATTCCACATGATAACGAAAACAACAAGTGTCGCGTATGGTGATAGGTTTTACATACCATGGTTTTTGTTGAAAAAAAGCACTGAATGAAACATGAATTTGATGATTCTCTTCTTTGAACTTGTTGAATAACTCTATCTGAGTGGTTTCCAAGAGATGTTTTTCATGTTCTTCGTACTGATTTCGTGTTATTCTTCTTTGCATCGCATGTCTTGTAGTTGGTGAAACACGTGAATTGTTCTTCCAATATTCATATATTATTTTTTTAACATTTTCTCCAAGTCTATGTTTGTATGGTTGCCTACAAATAGCTCTCAAACAAGCGAGTTCATCATTTACATCTATTTGAAGTTGAAATTTTTTATGTTTGTGCAGATTTTTTTGTGAGGTTCCCAGTGCTCGTGCCATAGATGTTATCAAACGATTCTCTTGAGTACTTGGTGAAACCATTGCCATCTGTATTCCTCTACGTACATTTGAAACATCTTTATCTCTAGATTTCTTAATTGACTTTATAGCACTACTCATATTTTTTATCACCTCTTCCTTCATTTTTTTTATCTTTGGTTGATTTTCGAATACCCAATAGTGTCGTCGCTTCTTTTAATTTCCTTGATGATAGGAGACCTTTTAACATTTGAGCCTGCACTGTCACTCGCTCATTTAAGAAATACTTTTCAAAAATGCGGTTGACACGATATCGTATAACATGGTCAGGTTTTTTATCTCCATATGTGTGAGTGTCAACATTTTCTAACATCTCATTCTCGATAGTGATCTCATCTGTACATATTCGAAAAAATAGTACATATTCAATAAATCACTAAATTAATAAATATGTCAATAAATATTAGGAAAATTTTAAATATATCAATAGATCATAATATTTATATTTACATACCCGCTTCAATTTCTGCTTGAGGTTGATTTTCTTCTTCAATATTTTTGAGAGTATCTCATCAATGTAATTTACGTTAAACAAAATATTTTTCCAAACTAGTGTCAGTATTAAAGTATAAACTTCATTTTATGAGAAAATTTTAAAAATATATCAATAGATCATAATATTTATTTTCTACCTTCAATTTAATAATTGATTTTCTTCTTGATAGTTTGAGGAATATCTCTTGTCTGTTTACATTAAACAAAATATTTTTCAAACTAGTTCATCAAATTAAAATTAAGCTTCATATTTTACATTAGGAAAATTTCAAATATATATCAATAGATCATGTAATATTTACATTTACATACCTGCTTCAATTTCTGCTTGAGGTTGATTTTCCTCTTCAATATTTGAGAGAGCTTCTAACTTTCTTTTGCGATATTGTCTCGTCTCTTCTCTACGTTCCTCGGGGTCTCTTTTTCGATCAAATTTTCTCACACAAGTTCTTCGATTTCCCATGATAATAGGGTATGAGGTTCAAAAAATTTCCTTCAAAAAATTAGACAATAACTCAATTACAAACAATATCACAAAAGATTTAATTTAAAAAAAATTGAGTTATTAAATTTTTGCAAAAAATACATATTCCAATTCAAAACACTTACTTTGCGTTTTCGAAAAATGTCTTATAAAAAATGAAAGCACGCGGCTCAAAAGATTTAATTCAACAAACAATGCCTTTATCCAGAAATGTGAATGTACGTCCAAGAAATTTTTTACAATTTTTGCCAAAATCACGCCGCCTCTAAGAAATGTCTTCCAAAAAAAAATTTTAAGCCCAAAATTGTAAAATCAACCAAGAAATGCTCTTAAACCCGAAATTTGAAGAAATGTTTTTGAACCCAAAACAAGATCTTTGTAAAATAAGAAGAAGTGTGCGAAATGTGCGAAAATTGTGAATCATTTCACGGCAATTTATATTGACGCAAAATGTGTTTTAGTAGGGGGCTCCGCAAAACTTTCCGGCCGACGGAGAGTTATACAATAGTTCGGCCGAACTTTTGATCAAAAGTTTGGCCGAACTATTAAGACGTTAGATTTAACGAGCCTTTGGCGGAAAACATAGTTCGGCCGAACTTGGACTAAAAGTTCGGCCGAACTAATGCGTCACCAATGATGCAAAAACCAGGCTTTGAAAACGGTTCTACAACTTTGGACTGATTAAACTCCATGAAAGGTTGTTAATTAACTGTCGGAACCAAGACAAGCATTTTCAGAATTGAATCTACTTTCAGGAAATATAACTTTTATGGAATTTCATAAACGTTTATTAATTTTAATTATTTTTCTAATAAAATGGGTGCAAACAATTTCTGAGCGTCATTGTGATTCAATGAAATCAAAATTTTGTATCTCCCAAAATACATTGTAAAAAAAATTGAAAAAATTATGGGGCATTACATTGGTTCGTCATCTCTAATGGGTAGCTTTTATATTTTTAGTTTATAACTTATATGTTAATAAATTTCTTACGACACGAAACATATCCAAAGTACGCAGTTTTTCATATTGGACTAGTTCAAAAAATTCTAGTAATTATGATATGCATCCATTGGCTTTGTAAATATGACGAAAACAAATTAGACTCTGTCTAGATTGTTGTAACACATTTTTGTTTTTTCAAAAACACAAATTTTCAATGAATACAACATTTCGTCATAACATGACTTCTTATGAATCCTTTGATTGTTAAGAAACACACACTCAAAGAAATGCTAAGTTGACATATCAAATATGCATAAAAAAATTTCAAAAAATAAGTAATAGAAAGCTAAAAAAATTTCTCACAACTTTTATTTTTATCGCAAAATGAAATTCTACACAAAAAAATTGTTATAGTTTGTAAAAAGTTGAAGAACCGAAAAAAATGAAATTTTTTTCTCAAAAAAGGGCAAAAAGTGTAACCCAGCTTCACATTTTCACCTGATTCATCTTCCCACACCTCCTCATTACCCTTGCAATTACTTTCATTTTAGTTTTGCATGCCAACTGATAGGTTTTAGAAGGTATTATACAGAATATACTACACTAAATTTGGATTTACGATAAAACATGTTGTTGTTAGTGCCTCATTTTTTCCAAAGAATAAGGGACGAAACCCCTTCCCAAAAAATATGAAGAGCACATATGTCATTGACTAAAAACCTTTACTGAATTTCACCGAGTTGTTTGAATTTTCCACATGACCCCTTTAAAGAAGCCCAAATTTTTGAAAACAAAATACCCAAAATGGAGTAAAATTTAGCCAAATTTTGAGCATTTTGTGTTATTCTTTTAATGTTGTGATTTTAATTAGGGAAAAGAGATATTTTTAAGACAATCTTGAAAAAATTCTGATATACTATCAAATGGAACCCTCAATCCGAGATCCAATATAATATACACTAAAATAAACGAGTACATGTTGAGATATGTTGAATCTGTTCATCAATGTAAGTATCGATATGAACAACACTAATAAGAATTTCTAAAATAATGTCAATTTTTTCTGAGTTGGGTTCTATGATCCAATGCTCTAGTCTTATGCATGTATTGGTGAGCTTGAGCAATGAGTTTACTTGTGCCTTTATTTCTCAGCTCCAAAAATACTATAGAAAGGCCTCCCTTGTGACCTGCAACCCTCGTATCGATCTCAATTTCATCGTGATACCACCAAATTTAACTACTGATTCAATTGTAGGGAAAACATGTATGGTAAAGGCAGGAATAAAACTGAGAATGGGTCTTACCTAGACTTTGATGGGAGAAATATATGAAATGTTTTAATAAACGGAGGCCTTCAATGTGAGACCACATGTCATGATAGCAGTTTCACAAATCATGTCTACAAGAGTGATCAGAGTAGGTGCCTGCCAATGCCAACTTTCATCCTTCCAACCATAATAATTAGATGTTCAGAAGTAAGGATTTTGTGAGTGGAATTATGTTGATATTTTGTTTTCTAGATTCATCATATTGGTAAATTTTATGGTCGAACCATCAGGTATGGTTCATATTCCTTCATTCAACCCAGATAATGAACCAAAATTTGAAACAATAGCACCAAATTTACCAATACTAACTATGGATATGGAACAAGAAGATCAAAACAATCACAATATTTGTTTATATATGAGATTCATTTATCAAAAGGGCATGGGCATATGCTAAACGTAAAAGTGGGGGACTCAGTATGACTTGAACATACCACCAGACGAGAAGGTATTGTGAAGGTAAAAATCTATCTTCCTTGCATTATCTGGTGAATATGGATTCCTTTGACAAACAAAATTGCATAAAAACAATGAATTTCAGAGAGATCAAGAGCAGAGGATGTCTCTGGTGTTGTTGTCATTGTATTTTGAATAGATTCCATCCACAATATGGCACTTTTGCAGGTCTCCTCCATGTCACTTACCTACACTTGTAGCTAAATTTTCTCCTACATATGTTATAAACTATTTGAAATTCGACATCGAAAGAGCATATTTTGGGTTTATTGAAGCAACATTGAATTATAATAAAAAAAATGACAAGTCTGAAGAAGAAATGGATTTTTACAACAATTTTACGAAAAATGGAACAAATCCAGACAACGCTATTTGTCAGCGGTGTGGTAGAAATGTGACATGACGACTTAAAATCACGAAATATTCTGTCTACTCACCCAATATTATGTCTGCACATGTCAACATATTATTGGCTACAAAGGTGATAAGGAAGCTTTATGATTGGGTGGGGTGAACATTTTTTTCCCACCCAATCTCATAAAGAAAACACCTTCGGCGTAATTACATATAATAATAGTTTAAAATTTCAATGTATGACAATATATGACAACAAAGGAAAAGTATTTTTACTTTCACAACTCATAGTTTAAAATTTCAATGTGTATATGTCAACAGAGGCAAGTAGTTTTCCTATGACAACTCATTACATTCAAATTAAATGTGGGTGGGGATATTGTAACAATCAGTGCAAATATTTTGAAAACAAATTGAGTTTTCCTATGAAAACTCATTACATTCAAATTAAATGTGGGTGGGAATATTGTAACAATCAACGTAAATATTGTGAATCAATTGAGTTTAACTTGCATCCTTGGTTGTAAGAAATTCACTATGTATTTTTTTTAAATTACTATATTATGTAAAAAAAATTAGGTAATTATAAATGCTATACATTAGAATGGAATTTTTTGTGATTATAATTATTTAATTTTTTTTCTTGATTCATCATATAAATTTATTGAGTGTCTATGAGTTTGGAACCAACCAATGTGGTTTATCATGATGAAATGATTAAATGAAAAAAATATGATAAAAAAATTATAAAAATAAGAAAGAGTCAAAAAGCTAAAAGACAATGTCAAAAGTTAAAAATACAAAAACAATTGCTAAAAAACTAAGTCAAAAATTCAAAAGTAAAAAAACTAACCTTTGAAAAAACAAATGAGTAATATATTGATAGATACTAATAATGTTCAAAGCTAAATAAATAATAAATAATTATTAACACTTAATTAAAAAAATCAAAAAAATAAATAATAAATATAAATCCTGGACCAATAAATCTAAATACATAATAAATAAATTACTTGAATAAATAAAAATATGAATTAAGTAAAGGTAAATAAATAATAAGTTTAAAATAAAATGAAAATAAAAATTAAGTCAAATCTAATGATAAAACTAATAATATAATAAATGAAATATAATAAATTAATTAAAAATTAAGTTAAATATAAATTTAAAGTCAATAATGAAAATTGAAATATAATAAATTATAAATTAAACCAATAATGAAATATAATAAATTATAAAACAATTCAAAGGAAAATAAATAAATAATAAGTCAAAATAAATTCAAGGTTAATAATAAAATGAAATATAATAAGATATAAATACAAATAGATAATCAAATTAATATAAATAAAGTAAAAGAATAAATAGAAATAAATTTTTTATTAGTGCTAATTAAAATAAAAACAAAGAAAAATAAAAGTAAAAATAAAGATCCCCGATGGAGTGAGATATGCACAACACGTGGAGGGAAAATTTCATGTGTGAATACAAGTGGAGAAGGGGTGAGGGACGTAGTTTGAGGCCCCTTCACTATAATGCAAAAAACACGAGCAGTTTTTGCATAACATTAGAATTTCGTGTGAATAATAACTGCGCGTTGGATTTTGAGGGTGGTGAAAGGTTAAGGAGAGGGAAGATGAAAGAGACCGACATTTGACTCCCCACACTAGTTCGGTGTTGGACCTTGTGATGGCCTCCGAGGAGGAAACATAAGCGTCATAGAAATGTTAACAAAGGGAGTGACTTATGTGTGCTTTCTGTGGCCATTTTCTAGTGCAGTGTGTCTGGCTACTCCCTGCTACTAAGTTTATTTGTTATTGTTTGCATATGTGAGGATTGGGAGGTGAAGGGAAGTGAGCTCATCCATTTATTTTCCTCATAGCTTCTGGTAAACCTATTTTTTCGAGCTATAAAAGTAAGGTGGAATCTGAATCCTAGGAAAACCCATGGGTGGTGGAGGAAAACTAGTTGTTTTTTCCATATTTTTGACCTCCAGTGTGGGTCTCATGGTGTTTGGTGGATTAACGTGTGGTTTCAGGGCAGAGAATTTGACGACTGGTTGGTGATATGGGGGGATTTATGCTCGGGCGATGGATACTTTTCTTTGCTTGTTGTTAAATTCTCTGTGTTGGTGTGGTGGGTGGTGGTTATTTCTCTTCCTAGTGGTGGTGGTCCTTTTCTGGTAGTGGGAGGTGGAATTGTGATTTTTGGCTGTGGTGCGTAGTGACATTCAACACCTCTGCTGGTGGGGGCTTTGGTCTTTGGTTTCTTCTCGCGGTGAAGTTCCTCCTTGGATAATTATGAAGCCACTGACACAGCATGGGCATTCCTCCCCCTTGCCTTCCCTGGCCCTGTGGTGGTAGTAGACTCGACAATCGTAATGGTGGCTCCTCGACGGGGTGGCTCCCCGCCAGGGTGGCAAGACAAAAGGACAACCACGACTAGCAAGTGTGGGTTCTCATGGAGGCCTTGGAGTAGGTAAGTGAAGGGCTAAAATGGGTGTTTCTTTGAGTGGTCAAAAGTAGAGTCGATGGGGTGGAGGAGCCTGTGGTGTCAAGGGGAAATGATGCCCTGGTCATCATCAGGTAAATGAGGGGAAGGGTATCCAACATTGTTGCCTATAAAAATATCATGATCTTATCAACAACATGATGGAACGAGTGGATACAACTCAGAGAGTTTATTAAAAGGAGCATGCAACACATATGATAACTTTGGACTGAATGCACTATTTTCAGTGCCAAGTCCAGGAGAGACTGTTAGTGGTTTGGTGAGGCGAAAATCAAATCACTAAGAAAGTAGAAAATTTGGAGACTTGGATGGTGCACTCTTAAGGGCACATTCAGTGTGACTTCCATCCTCCACCATGTCCTTGAACTGCCCCAAACAACCCTGCATCCATCACGTCAGACGACTAGTATGCTATCTGGTGTTTTTTATGTTTTAGCTGTGTTTTTGTGCCTCTAGACCAACCATTTATGAACAATGTCCCGAGTTACTCTTTTCTTTTTTTGTAACTTTGTGAAAATTTTGGTCTGAAAACCCAGTGAGGGTGAGACCACCTATTTTGAGAGAGACAGTATGTACTCCTTTTTTCCTATATGAATAGAACATTGACTTACAAAAAAAAAGGTAAAAAAAAGGAAAAAAAAAAAAATAAGAAGATAAATGTTTTGTGGAGAGAGTAGGGATCCAATGTTTGCTAATTCTCTAGCCATCATCCCTATTATTATTATTAGTGGATATTTTCTCTATCTCAATGGCCTCCCTGAACTTTTTGTGATGGTAACAAGAAATCCTAACAATGCCATAAGAATCCTCGATACAATTATAACGTTTACTGTTTGTAGAATTCTCATCAACTTCTTAAGAATGAGAGTGATTATGTCTAATTCCTGCATCACATTCCTGATTCATGTGTTTGATAGAACAACCTGTCTCACTTATGTATGACTTCCCACAGGAATAGGGGTCATGTAAATCCCTTTAGTGTTAGAGAGGTTAATCGAATCATTGACAGACCCAAGGGAAGACTAAATGGTGTTAAGTGTCTTAAAGGTTTTAGATATGTTTTTCTACTAAAGAATATGAGCTAACCTGTAGGAGGTTCCTTAAATAAAAGGAAGATGAACAGTACCAATAACGTTGTTGGCATCTCTCTTAACGATAGGTAATTGTTCGAATTTTTGTAAGGATTTTAGGACATGATACTTCCTATAACCATTTTTCATGAAAACCTCTAAGAGGTGAGGTTTCTCATAAAAAAAAATATTATTATCATAAATCTTAAGGGCTCTAGTAGCAAGGGTGTTCAAACAAAATTTTTTTGGGTTGGGAGGTGGTGGGAATTGGCATGAAGATATTGGTAAGTGTAAGTCTTCTTGTGGAGAACATGATGGGAGATGGAGCCACTATCCTTCTTGGTGATGAGGAGGTCAAGAAAGGGAATGTCGTCATTAAATTCAATCTCCAATTGTGAATTCAATGAAATGAGAAAGGCTGTTAAGATTAGTTCTTCTTCTTCTAATACTAACTCAACTTCTAATATTCTTAATTCTTCTAATATTATTAATTCTTCCAATTTTAATTTGATTTCTTATCACAATGCAAGAAGAAGAAGAATTAATATTAATTCAACACCTAGTACTTGCAATATTATTTTAGTAACTAAAAATGAAAAATTAATTTGAGTTTCATTATAATTCTCAGGTCCTTTTGTAGTTGATTCACCTAACACCATCCAACTTATAAGCATAAACTAAAATTTTTGGGTCTTATTGTCAAAGAATAGATTGGCAAGAAGCCTTTTTTTTTGTCAATCACATTTTTATACCATGATCTACCTCAACAAGGTGGCCTCACCTAGGATTTCAAATAAAGAAAATCGAGGAATTGCGAGAGCTTTTTAACACTCTAATACTCACTGCTTAGGAAAAAAATTCATAATAAACAAGGGGCTATTCCGTCTATTCAAACCTATTTTCAAGTTTCAGAATGAAAATATGAACTTCTTCAAAATTAATCACAACTCCAACATGATGGAACATGCACCAAGAATCAAAAACTTCTACAACAATTTAACCTATTCATTGTTTAAAACAATTCCTTATTTGAATTTTATGTCCATCAATAATTCCAAAGTCCAATCAATAGTTAACATAGGGTCAACACGACAATGAAATAATAGATGAAAATTAATCTAAAGCTTAGGTTTTACATTAACTTAAGTTTCAAGAGTTAACCAATAAATACCTTTGAATAATGAAATAACACACATTAAGTCAACTTCCCTATATACAAAATCATATTCATGAGCCTATAATTATATCTTGGGGAGAAATCCGTAGTAACAATACATAAAAAAAAATTGAGCATGATAGGAAAGTGGAACAACCCCGGATTGATTTTCCATGTAAATAAAATATGACCAAGGTCATGGGACATGTATTCCAAGTTGAACTGTGGGCACACATCATAGTGGGAATTTATTTTGGTCAATTTTAATGCATATGGAAATTAACAAAGGAAAAGTGGAAATATTTTTCATTTAATTATGAGAAATATGGAAAATAGAATAAAAGGTAGATGAAGAGACACAAATTTCCATACAAGGGAAATTAGAGGAAAATGAAGGAAAATGATGAAAATGAGACATCAATGGTAAAAAGGCACCTAAGAATCAGTTGACAACTTTGGTTCATTCTTTGATCCAAGGAAAATTTTAAGCATGGAAATTTATTTTAATGTTTAGAAACCTTGGAGAATCTCACTAGTTCATAATATGAAATATGTAAAATGCTTAGAAATATTTTTGTAAAAATATTCAAATTTCTAGTACTTTTATGCAATGTGTATATAATTTTTTGGCGATTTTTACAGTAGATTTTGGGTGAATAATTTTTAGAAAAGTTTGAAATTAGCGAATCATTTTTTTGGATAAAGCATGGAAAATTAGCCCAGTTACAAATATTAGCCCCTAAAATTTTCCCTACTTTGATCATGATTACAAAAGGAGAAGGAGAAAGCACTTGGACCAGCAAGCAAGGAAAGCAAGGGTGCATAAGACAAATCATGGACAACTACAAGTAAGGACATAAACTAGTCGTGGATTGCAAGTAAGATTGTGCATGTAATATTCAACATGTTGGTTTTGGATGCATGGTATATGCATGTGGTTTCGTTGTTATGTATTTTCATTGGCATGGATATTTGTTTTGATTAGTAGTGGTTTTATGTTAGGTCCCTATATTAGTATTAAAGTCCCTTATTTTTGTTAGTGTAACCCCCTTATTCTTATTTTTGTACCCTTGTAGCCCCAATAATGTTATTATTGTGCCCTTACATTATTATTGTTAGGCCAGCTAGGATTAGCTTGTGACCCCTTGACTCCTATATATAGAAGGAGGTTTTTTCATTTGTATGATCCAATAATTGTTCATTTATGTAATTTATTGGAGGTTTCCCCCTCGAAGTGGCTATTTCAAGGCATTTATCTCTCTTTTCTTCTATTTTTGGAGATGGTTTCATAACATTTGGTATTAGATCTTTGGATTTTAGGGTTTGGCTACTCCAAACAGGTCATCGTGGAATTTTCGATATAACTTATTTTATGCGAAGGTTGAGAAGCTAAACTTTTTATAGAGCAAAGCCAAAATCCTGAGGAAAGTTGTGTAGAAATTTGAGATCTTGGTTCGCAAAATTTCCAGAGATATGATCTGTGGAAGTTACGGTTTTTTCAGGCTCTTGAATTTCGCCTAAAACAGGTCATCATCGAATTTTAACTATAATGTTTTTTCTATGAAGGTTCAGAAGCTGAAATTTGTACAGAGAGAAACCGAAATCCGGAGGAACTTGTTGAAACAATTTCAAATCTTGGTTCACAATATGTTTGAAGATATGATCTGTGGAAGTTAGGGTTTTTTTAGGCCCCCGAATTTTATATCAAAGAGGTGACTGTGGGAAAATCGTCATAACTATATCTCTGAGCGTCGGATTGAAATTCTATAAAACATGGTTGCAAGTACACAGAATATACTTTCCCGTGTATCAATTTCAGAGCCAAAGGGGGAAACAGTGACACATGGCATGTCGTACAAGTTTGCGCTACTGAACTAGTCCATAATTAGGTCATTGTCGGATATTGGGCATAACTTTGACTTGAAGAATCCAAATTAGGTTAGACCTTTGGCATTTGAAGGAAGATTCAGAGGGATAGTACAGGGCCAAATTTCAGATTTTGAAGATCTGAAATCACAGGGATAATTAAGTTTCAATATCAATCCCCTCAAAAGCAAGAAAAAAGTGTGTATTTGTTTTTCGAATTGCATAAGTATTGTGTGAAAAATCAGTTTTAAGTGATTACAAGGGCATATTGATGCATATATATTACTACTGGGTTCTAAAATTCCACCTAAAAAGAATTCAACACCCATTAAGCCTTCAGAAGGCTATAGTATGACTCATGAAGAGGAAGAAGTGCACCATGACATATCAAAATTACAAGAGAAAGTGCACCAAATTTCGCTCTCGCAAAGAGCAACAAAAAATGAAATGGAAGTTTTTAATAAAGACGTGGAAGCTAAGATGGATGGTTTGAAGAAATGCATGGATGGTTTGAAGAATGGAATGGAAGCTAAGATGGATGACATGGAAGCTGAGATGGAAGCTAAGATGGATGACATGGAAGCTAAGATTGATGAAAAAATGAAAGACAACATGGAAAACATGAAGAATGATCCAAAAGAAGACATGGAATTTTTTATGACAAGGTTAATACAAGAA
Organism: Pinus albicaulis; assembly: GCA_034641835.2. NCBI lineage: Eukaryota > Viridiplantae > Streptophyta > Pinopsida > Pinales > Pinaceae > Pinus > Pinus albicaulis. The sequence continues at coordinate 48,080 of JAXQQM020083056.1, forward strand.
ATGATTCCTAATCACGGAAAGATAGTAGAGGAAACCCATGATTAGAACAAAATAACTGTTAATCGTGATTTCATAAACTCTAATGTTGGATTGAAGAACCACCATATTCCAAAGATGGATATAAGGAAGTTTGATGGCAAGGATCCCATAACATGGATACTAAAGATGGAGCAATTTTTTGATCTCAATAATGTGCAAAACACACAAAAGGTACGCATTGCAACATTAAAATTAGAAAAAAATACATTTGTATGGTATCTATGGCTTTGCTCTCGTAAAAAAAAAATCACTTGGTCAATTTTTACGGAGGAAATGATAACACATTATGAGGATACAAAGACAAACACCTTCTTTAGCCAATTGATAAATCTCAAACAAAAGGGTTCAGTGTTGGAGCACATTGAGGACTTCCAAAAATTGAGTATAAGGGTAAGTGATATTCCACAGTAACACAAGATTGATGTCTTCATAGGTACTTTAAAGGATAGCATCCAACATGAAGTTCGCTTTTGGGAACCTCATTCATTGGAGAAGGCATTCAGGTTGGCAAGAAAAATTGAATGTAAAATTATGGTGACAAGGAATCCTACCACTCACATCTATAAAAATGGAAGTTTTGCTACTCCTAGACTTCCACAACCTACAAGGTTCACACCACAACAATTGGAAGAAAAAAAAGAAAAAGGGATTTGCTACAATTGTGATAGAAAATACACTAAAGGTCATAAGTGTGCTGAGAAGAAATTATTTTACATATATTTTGAAGAAAAGGAAGAAAATGAACAAGAAACTTCAAAATAAGAAGATACACATCGAGAACCAACCCTAGAAGATGAAGAAATGAGTTTGACCATATCTTGTAATGCATTGGCAGGAATTACTACTCCTCAAACTCTCAAGATAGAAGGAAATATCAAGAAGAAAAACGTTATAGTGTTTATTTATTCGGGTAGTACCCATAATTTTATTCATTCTAAGGTAGACAAGGAGTTGAATTATTTCCTATACCCATCACCAGAATGTCAAGTGATGGTTGCAAATGGAGGAACTATAAATTTCTCTGGAAAATGCCATAATAGAAAGCTAACCATGGGGGAATATGTACTGAATAGTCCAATTATTTCCATTCCAATGGGAGTTTTTGATGTTGTACTAGGAGTACAATGGTTACAATATTTGGGGATGGTAGCTTTAAATTTTCAAGATATTTTTCTTGAAATTTTTTTTTGGAAGGAAAGAAAATCGAATTATAGGGTATCGCAGGGAAGCCAGGAAAGATAATAATCTCTAATTTCATGACAAAGCTTCTTAAGAAATAAAAATGAGGCATATTTTCACAATTATGCTCACTAGAAGTTCCAACATAAAAATCATCTATTTCTCCAGATCTCCAAAAACTCTTGGAAAAGCATTCCAAGGTATTTGAAACTCCAAAAGGACTCCCACCTATTCATGATCATGATCATGCTATTCATTTGGTTCTAGGAATTTTTCCTCCAAAAATTAGGCTTTATAGATATCCTTATGTCCAAAAGAGCGAAACTGAATGTATGATTGCAAAAATGATAGAGGCTAGTATAATTCAACCTAGTTATAGTTCTTTATATACTCTAGTAGTGTTGGTGCATAAGAAAGATGTATCATGGTGCATGTGTCTATATTATTGGGAGCTCAATAAGCTCACTATTAAATATAAATTTTACATTCCTATGATTGATGAATTATTGGATAAACTACATGAAGCAACTTATGTTACCAATTTGGATCTTCGTTCACGATATCATAAAATTAGAATGAAAACTGAAGATATTCTGAAAACAGCATTTCAAACTCATGATGGTCATTATGAATTTTTGGTCATGCCTTTTGGGCTTACCAATTCACCTTTCACATTTCAAGAGTTGATGAATTCCGTTTTCAAACCCTTCCTTAGAAAATTTGTGCTAGTATTTTTTGATGACATACTAATCTACAACAGGTCTTGGAAGGATCATGTTCAACATCTTGACAGGGTGCCCAAAATATTGGAGGAGAAAGAATCATATGAAAAAACATCCAAATTTTTCTTTGGAGTACAAGAGGTGGAATATCTAGGTCATATTGTATCTCACGAGGGTGTTAAGGTAGACCCTAACAAAATTAAAGCCATTAAGGAATGGAAATTCCCCACAACCATAAAGCAGTTGCGAGGATTTCTCGGGTTAATAGGGTATTATCACAAGTTTGTAAATAATTACGAGAGAATAGCAGCACCTCTAACAACATTATTGAAGAAAGATGCATTTTCATGGAATCCTAAACCAACTAAGGCCTTTGAACATCTTAAAGAGGAAAATTTATTAGCAACAATCTCAGTTATGCCAGACTTAACAAAAACCTTTATTATTGAATGTGATGCCTGAGGAAATGTAATTGGTGTTGTTTTAATGCAAGAAGGAAGACTCATTGATTTTGAAATTCGTCCAATCAAGGAAAAGTATTTACAGAAAGCTATTTATGAGAAGGAAATGTTGGCAATACTACATGCACTAAATAAATGGCGACCTTACCTAGTGGGAAGACACTTCAAGGTAAAAAATGATCATGATAGTCTTAAACACTTTTCCGAACAAAGACTGTATTGAAAAGAATAGCAAAAATGGGTCACAAAGATGTTGGGTTATGACTTTGAAATCATCTACAAAAAAGGGAAGCTAAATGTTGTTGCAGATGCCCTCTCAAGAAAGGATGAAGGGGTGGAAGCATTTCTTTGTGCCATTTCTATTATCCAACCAGATTGGATTACCAAACCAAGGGATGAATGGAAGAAGGACGAAGAAGTGTGGACACTCATTCAAGATTTGAAGCAAGATCCTAGAACATCTGATGCATTTAGTTGGAAAAATGATTGCTTATGGTACAAAGATCACTTATATATTTTCAAGAATTCCCAACAAAAACAAAACATTATTTTGGAATTGCACACTTCTCCTTTAGGAGGACACTCAGGATTTTTAAAAACTTACCACAAGGTGAAGAAATAGTCTTTTTGGGATGGCCTTAAATATGATATTCAAAATTTTGTGGTGGAATGTTTGGTTTCCCAGCAAAATAAATTTGTGACAATTAAGATCCTGGGTCTTCTACAAACTTTATCCATTCCAAGTCAATGTTGCGAGGATATTTCAATGGATTTTATCACAATTTTACCTAAGTCTGAAGGAAAGAGTGTCATCATGGTGGTAGTTGATAGACTTACCAAGTATGCACACTTTTTTGCATTATCTCATCCATTTAAAGCAAGTACAGTTGCTACTGCATTTATGGAAACAATTCAAAAGCTACATGGAAACCTAAAGATTATTGTAAGTGACAAAGATCCCATTTTTACTGGAAATTTTTGGATGGAATTGTTTTCTTGTTTGGGTACTCAAATAGCTCATAGCTCATCTTATCATCCTCAATCTGATGGTTAAGATAAGATAGTGAATACATGTTTGGAAGGATATCTTCGTTGTTTTGTATCTGATAAGAAAACGCAATGGGTTAAGTGGTCACCTCTCGATGAATGGTGGTATAACACTTCCTTCCATACTGTAGTCAAAATGACCCCATTTCTAGAACTTTATGGATAGCATCCACCGTCCATCACATCTTCTTTAAGAGAAAATTCTAAGGTTCAATCAGTGGAATATCACATCGAGAATCAACAAGAAGTTCTCCAACTCTTAAATGACAACCTAGATTTGGCACAAAATTGAATGAAACAATATGCAGATCAGCATTGCAATGACAGAGGTTTTGATGTAGGAGATTGGATATTTTTACGGCTACAACCATGCAAACAAATGTCCCTCAAGCAAGCTAAGAAGGATAATAAATTATCGCCAAAGTACTATGGTCCTTACAAGGTGTTACAAAACATTGGTACTATGGCATACAAATTGGAGCTTCCTACTTCTTCGCGAGTGCGTCCAGTTTTCCATGTTTCATTCTTAAAGAATGTTATAGGGGAAAAAATTCTAGTTCAAAAAATATTTCCAAAACTTGATGAGGAAGGAAAAATAATATTGGAACCTGAAGCAGTCACGGAAATAAGAACTCAGAAGCTACGAAATTGATCAATTTCAGAGTACCTCATCAAATGGAAGAACTTACCCACTGAAGATTCTACATGGGAGGATGATAATTTTATACAGAAGAATCGGGAGATACTCATGTGTTGAGGAGAACACATTTTTAAAGGAGAGGGGCATGTTAGGTCCCTATATTACTATAGTCCCTTATTTTTGTTAGTGTAACCCCCTTATTGTTATTGTTGTACCCATTTAACCCAATATTGTTATTATGTGCCCTTAAATTATTATTCTTAGGTTAGCTAGGATTATATTATGACCCCATGGACGCCTATTTATAGAAGGAGGTTTTGTCATTTGTATCATCCATGAATTGTTCATTTATGTAATGTATTGGAGGTTTCCCCCTCGAAGTGGCTATTTCTAAGACGTTGATCTCTCTTTTCTTCTATTTTTTGATTTGGTTTCATAACATTTTAATATTTCCTTTCTGTTTCCTAGACATCTATGGTGTTTTGGGTTTCCCACTTGTTTTTTTATTGCTTCTCATGTTCCCTATGGCTATGGATTGGAACAAAATTTTGAACCCCTTGGTCAGTTGAGCTACCAGTTCCTGGAGTCGCGGGTCGAAAAAATGCGTTGGAGCCCTAGAAGGTCCTTATGGTTGACATTACGGTTGATGTTAGTGATGTCTGGACTGTATAGCTGAGATCACTGTGGTTGTCGGTTGTGGCAAGTTAGCCTCTTGAAGCCCTCGTACGTTTTTGTTTTGGTTTAATTAATATGAACTCACATTCATGCTTGGAATATGGTGCAGAGGTGATTGGCTAAAAAAGAGATTAGGTTCAAACCAATCTATGATCGAGCGGTACGTGAAAGTTCTTTACTTGGTTGGATTTTTGTATATGTTAATAAAAGAAAATTTTCTATTGTGATATATAAGCATTTGCAGTGCTTATTCTTGTGATTTTATGACTGACTTGTAATGGTTTCCATTATGCTTATATGCTATTTATATGTTGTTTATATGATGTATTCGAAATTTTTCTCTTAACATGTTTTTATCAATTATTAAGTGGGTGATGAATGCATGGTCTAACAAGTGTTATTGCATCTAGTTAGAGAGGGGTTGGATCGATCTTGGTGATTCTCACATGAAGTTCAATAGTTTATGTTTATATATTCATTCATGACTTGTGGCTTATTCGTTTACAATATGTTTGACGAAATGTATCTCATGTATTAGGCATTTCCTAGTTGTGATCTTGCTTAAGTTTTGATTTTTTATCATCGTTATAATTATTGATATGATTTGGAAAGTTATAGGTAGTTATGGATAGTGGTTGAGAGGATATCTTGAAAAGGTGGGACAAATCTTGGAACCTCTTACACTAAAATAGAATATTTTGGTCATAATAGCGTGGATATAGGCCAATCGGTGTGGTTGGGGCCTCATAACCATATTCATTATATGTTGTGAGTGTGGTTGGGGGTTAGACTTATGAAAACAAAGTTTCAATTCAAGATTTGTTCATCATAGGTTTTGGACTTACTTTTGGGTGATCTAGTGTTCCTAAGGGGTCTATGAATTGTATGTGTGTGCGACCCACTTCTATAACTTCAAATTCGAGGTCAAGTCATGTAATAGTGACATTGATCTCATTTTTACCCTAGTCATCTTATGAAATTGGGTAAATGTGGGAGGAGGCATTACAGAAGGTTACCTTTTATATTATTCATTATTATAGATCAATTCATTTCCAAAATACAACATTCCTTCAAGGATATTCCACTTCACTTGTTTCACAGAAACATTAGAATGATAAGTGCAAAAATTTTCACCAAGTTCATCATGATGGAGAACAAATGTTTTGATCTCCATCGGTATCCTCATAGTGTGTAGATAAATCATCATTAAATTAAATGTAAAATGATGGAAACATATAAATGGAAAATAGTTTATTATGGTTGGATAAAATCTTAATAATGGAGTCTACACGTTAATAAGTTCAAGAAGTCTTACCAATCAATTGAAACATAAATAGAGGCATATTTTCGTAAAATAAGCTAAGAAAAAAAAAAAATTTAGTAATTGTTATAGATGATGATTTTGGGCATGATTGGCACCCATTATAATTAAGTTGAAAATTGAGTACATTAGTAAAATGGTACTCTCTTGTAGTTCAATAGGGGGAGTACAATGTTGAAATGATAATGGTCTATGGTAAAACAAAACCATCACATACACAATATCAAATGAAAATTATTAATTAATAACCAAAATTATTATATTAATCAACTCAAAATGCTTAGTGATCAACCAAAAGCTACCATATACAATTGAAGGAAAAAAATTCCAAAATCTCATGTATGTAATCCTTCAACAATATTTTATAAAAAATCAAGTTTTAAAGTCCTATGGATCACAAAAATCATTTAATATTTAGGAATTATAGTATGCAAATTTGTCTCCAAAATTGTTCATTGGGATGTTAATCAACACCTAATTGTTCATAAATTCAAATAGAACTTTCATGATTGTATTTCTCACTAATATAGTATATAATATTTTGAACACTTAACATCATTACATGCTTTTATTTTAAATTTATCCCTTTTAGACTCATCATTTGTGTTGGCTTGAGGGGTCCTGAACTAGGTTCAAATTTATCGCGTAACCAACAAAACCCTCTTACTATTGGCCCTTTCGGAAATGACCTAGTTGCGCAGGTCAAAGTCTCTCCCCAAGCAATATGGGGGGGAGGGGGGGGGCCTGGAACTAGGTTTCCACACCCTGAGAGAGAATTAAATGAAGCGGTTTTCTTCAGATCTGTTCTACTACATAGACTAACTTGCACACCAGAAACCATAACCATAAACCCCAGGGTAAGTATCGCTAGTTAATCCTGCATGCGTGCATAGATAGTATATTCATAATCCCTTTAATTTTTCTAACCATGTAATATTCAACATTTACAACAATATCTATGCAATTAACATTCATGTCAATAGTAAAATAGGTACACAACTGATCCAATTGTATGCAATATAAATCATAAGCATCAACAGAAACCATACGGGGAAACAAATCACAAAAATAATTTACAGATGAATTTAATACTTAGAGTTACCCAAACATATATTTATTCATCAAATGTTCTCAGAAACCCTTGTTAGTCCATAGAAACCCTTACAACTCTTCAGATCTACCCGCGTACACAGCCAGCAGGGTCCACACACAGTCGGAACAAGGTCTCCGTGCACACAGCCTGCATGAGCCCTTTAGGCATAGACGCTTACACAAATTCACTTCAGAGCTCAATCACTCATCAAAAATTACTTAAAACCTCCATAAAAATTGTGTTATCCGACTTGATCTAGACTTCCACTTATACCATAGTATGTGCTCATACTAAGGTCCTCAAATCATGGTTTGAGACTCCTAGATTTACCCTTTAACCCATTACAACACATGAAGGGGCTTTGACCCACCCCAAATACTATTGATTGTGCATTTCTTAGCGCACATGACTCAAAACTACCGAATTACTATCATTTGGCCCCAAAAATGCGGTCCTAAGGGACCTTGCTCCAATAGTCCCCCAACATAATCATGTGACTTGTCCCGAGTCACAGAGGCACTAGGGTCTTCATATTTATACTTAGCTCCTTGATGGTTGTGGTAAAGCGTGCAAGGATGTTGACGCTCTAATAAACAACACTCTGAGTTGTGTCCACTAACTTGTGAGAGGTAATCCCTTCTGTTGTAAGACTGATACTTTGGTATGTTTGGCTTAGGTTCTTGACAGAAACATCTAAGTCATATGATATCTTCATTGCTTCATATTCCCACGGCTTCATGTGGGTGGTCAATATGTCCTTCTTCTACCACAGGTATTATACCTTGTCACATAGCACCTGGCTCATCCGCAATCATGCCATTCACTGAGCTGGAACAAGTGTGGGTAATGCCTCCTGAAGCTCATAGAATGTCTATTATTTGGTGCACAGTTCGTAAAATATTTTATTGACAAGTGGATCAATATTTATTGAGGTCCGTAAGCCCATCACTGCATCCAGGAGTACAGTGCCCTTGGGGACTATTGATGCAATACTATGGATGCCCCCTTGACCAAGGCATTGGTTTGCGCTTCCACATCCAACGAAGTTTTTGGGTGGAGCTGTGCTTGTAACTCCACAATATTCTTCTCAAAGTTTTCCTTAACCACTTGCACTTCTGAGCGCGAGGCCTTCAAGGCTTGTACTAGACATTCAACCTTGGATTTAGGTGCAGCAGAAGCAGGGATGGAAACCTCAGGAAGGTCACCACAAAGGCGACCAATAAAGCTTTCCAATTTTTCACGTTGTACCACTTCTCCCTGTTGGGTTGTCTGCGCCTGTAGAAATTCTTTTATCTACGCTGAAATATTCTGCTCGACCTATGTGAGATGCTAGTGCATGCATGCCTCTCAGCACTGCAACTTTTTTATGGTGATCGTTTATATAGCATGCAATGTTTCGTTGGGAATCATAGAGAGGTCAATACAGAACTTTCAACATGTTTGGACTTGTGTGCGCAAGGCATGGTCTTCCATTATAAACGCAGCTCTAGGGAATGGCAGATTTAGCTAGGTGTTGTGTTGATAATAATGTTGGTGCTCACACTCACTTGATTCGCTCTTGCCTCAGTCACGCTCACTTGAATGTTGTCTATGTCTAGCTGAAGGACCTACAACCTGATTTGTACTGTCTCCACTACAGCTCTGTACTACACCTCGAGTGCAGTACACCGATCCTTGGAGGCAGATCCAACCACATCTGTGATTTTGTCCAAGTCATCCTCTGTGAGGGTGAATTCCTCCATGCGTCCTTTCTTGGATCCCTTTTGCTTCTTGCGCGGGCCCTTTGGGGTTTCAATTCTGTGCTTGGTACCTTTGGGGGACTCGAATTTGGTTTCATCTTGGCCATCTATGCCACTGATATCAACGTCGAGCTCTGCATGAGCTTCCTTCTCCACTTCTTTCTTGGCTTCTTTCTCTTTGGTGGCATATGTTGTCTCTTTGTGGGATGTTGAGGCCATGATAGGTTGGTCAGAGCCTAGCCAGTTTTCCATGCATCGGGCCAAGTTGCAATGACCTAGTCCATTTTAGCCTCTGTCACCATGTATGGTAGGTCATACCATACCTGATCTTTGCGCGCACGGATCCGAATGTTGTGCATTGACACCTGGAAGTTGGCAATGGATTTTGACTTGTCGCGAGTGGATAATAGTGGAGAGTGCTCCTTTGACCCAAAAGATCTTATTCTTCATTATGCGCTTTAGGTTCGTTAGGGTTATCCCACAAGTTGGTGTAGTGTGCCACTTCCAATATACTAGGCTCCATGTCCACAAGGAACGCATACTTTGGTGTTTCCCATGCAACTAAAGCAATGAGAAAGGGAAGGCAAGTGTAGAAAAACCTTTTCCCCTCCTCGTGAACCTCATGCACATTCTCTAGCAGTGGAACCATTTTTTGGCTTGAGTGGTCGTGACCTAGGTTCAGATTTAACACGTAACCATAAAAACACTCTTACTAATGGCCCTTTTGGTAATGACCTTTTTGCCCAAGCCAAAGTCTCACCCGAAGCAGTATAGGGAGGTGCTGGAACCAATTTTCCACACCCTGAGAGAGAATTAATTGAAGTGGGCATCTGCAGATCTGTTTTACTACACAGACTGACTTGCACACCATAAACCCTAGGTTAAGTATCACACGGTAATCCTGTGCACGTGCACAAATAGTATATTCGAAATCCCTTTAGTTGTTCTAACAATGTAATATTTTGCATTTACATCAATATATCTATGCAATTAAAATTCATGTCAACAATAAAACATGTATGAAATCGATCTAATTACTAGTAATATAAACCATAGGCATGAATAGAAATCATACACAGAAACATATCACGGAAATGATTATAGATTCATTTAAGACTCAGAGTTACCCAAACATATCTTTATTTGTCATATGTTCTCAAAAACCCTTTATAGTCCACAGAAACCCTTACAACTCTTCAAATCTACCCGCGCACACAAGCAGCGGGGTCCGTACACAACCGGAATAAGGTCTCCGCCCACATAGCCAGCGAGAGCCTTTTAGACACATATGCTTACACAGATTCACATCCATCATTCATCAAAACTTACTTAAAACTACCATAAAAGCTATGTTATCTGACTCGATCTATACTTCTACTTATACCTTATCCTGCACTCATACTAAGGTCCTCAAACTGTGGTTTGAGACTACTAGATTTACCCTTTCACCCTTTGCAACTCATGAAGGGGCTTTGACCTACCCCAAATCCCCTTGAATGTGAATTTCTTAGCGCGCACGACTGAAAACTACAAAAATTACTATCATTTAGCCCCAAAAATGTGGTCCTAAGGGACCCTTCTCCAACAATTTGCATCATGGGATCACTCTGTTCAAAGCTCAAAAATCCTTTGAATCCACATACTAATCCTACTCAACAGAAGAGTGCACATGTACGTTGCTCTCTTAGAGAGAATATCTTCCTCATGAGATGTAAAAATTTCTCTTGCTTATCCATATTCCCCCCTACTTCCTAAAATTAATTAATTAATTTATTTTTAGATTATGCCTATAAATGTTCATAGTTGAAAAATAGTTCACTTGATTGTAGTTATTATTCATTATGAAATAGAAAAAAAAGTCATTTTAGGGTTTTTTCTTTCTTTACTTATATGTGTATTTTAAGTAGTTTTATTTTTTTGTACTTTCTTTTCATTTAATTGTTGAATAGGGTCTATAATATAATTCTTAGGAAGATAAAATTCAATTGACTGTTTACATTTTTCATCGCAATTATATTTCAAGTTGTTCATGTTTTAACTAAATTTGTGGAATCTAGTTAGAGAAAATTTAAATATGACAGTGTTGTTTGGAGTTCCTTTTTTCAAGAGCCTAAAAATCATTATAAGCTATTCTAATTTTGCTATTCAGTAATCAAAATCCATTTAAAATGAATTCATAATTATATTTAACTGTACTTTTGTTTGTAGGACACCAACATAGTTTATGAAAAAGGGCCATGGAATTGGATTGGAGAGTAAATTTCAAACGGTTGTGAATTGAACTAGAATATATTAGTGTTAGGAAATTCAAAAGTATCAAGAACCACTTTCTAGGAAACCACTCGAACATAGGTGTTAAGAATGAGGTTGAATTATAGAAAATAGAGGAGGTACCTTATATTTCACATGCTTTGGTGCCCATTGGATTACTATGTGTATGGGGGTTCCTTGATGTGCCAAGTCATCTAGGTGACATCATTTCTTGATGCTTCAAGATTTGTTTTGCTACTCATATTTGTGATCCTAATCCATGAATATTATACCTAGTTACTAATTTTGAGTTGATAACCTTAGTGGGAATTCATAGGACATCTCATCATTTTCTGGAAGCTGGAAGTACTCATGATACCTTAGGAAAAATTATAATCACTTTTCCAACTCCCCTAGAGATTCCCCTTCTTCATGGCGATACTTGCAGACTAGGTGATTGTCGTTAGTATGTTACTGTAACTATCAACCCCACTTTAGTTTGTTATATTTGGTCCGTTATAATCCTAATATTATATTTTCTAAGGTCCTCCTTATCATCTCTTTAATTTTTTGGATGTAGGTCATATTCACCTTGGACTGAGCCTTGGAAGAGTAGTTCATTTGTTGATTGATATTAATAATATTTATAGTCACATTTTTCTCATTTATTGATTAGTTTGAATTCGAATGCCTTTGTATTTTCACTTTCAAATATTTGATTTAAAGTGTCTAACCGAATGATTCATCAATCTATAATAATTTTATTCCTTTAAGCTAAAAGTGTGGAGCCGCCGTAAAAGATATAAAGGTTTGACCATAGTGACTCTCCTCCATGAGAGCTAGCTTGAAAGGTACAAGTTGCATTAGTTAGTTCTTTAAGGGAGTTACCACGCATAAGACTATTATGGGTAATTTTTTCAATAATAGTGAACAATCAACCACTTCCTAATGGGATTATTGTTATTTTCATTTCTTTGGAAATTTTAGTGCTCCCTTAATGACCACTATGAATATTCCTAGATTAGCTATTGGTTTGCTTGTTTGGTTATGATTTTAAATAAATGTTCCAAATGATCCTATGGATTACCACATAAATTCCTTATGTTAAGAGAATCAAATTGATGTTTACCCTTAACATTCCTCACTAGTGCGATCTACTCCTCTCCTTCTAGCCTCATCTAGTGAATGTTTACATACTAGTAACCATCATTCTAAAAGGAATATAAAGAGAAAGAATAAAAATAATAATTGAAGAAAATCTAAAATTTCATTAGCTACCAGAATTCATGATGGAGTTCTGCCACTAGCCACTTCAAGTCATAGTGGAGAAAATAAACTAGTGACTACAATTCATGTAGGGGACAATAATCCATTTAGTGAAATTCATTATAAGATAAGAAACTAGAAACTGAAAACCATGTTGTGGGGGGAAATCCAATCACTATAAATCATGCTTGAAATATGAAACTATCACATGCAAAAAACATTGGGGAAATTGATATTATTGATAAATATAAAAAATAATATGTAAGCCTAGATTCCCTCATAGTATATGTAAGGGAGATAACCTTAATTATATATTACCTATTATTCAATAGGTTCGAAGATTGTGGTACCAATATAAATGCCCTTATAATCCTAAAAATTCTATCATTTCCTATAAATGTACTCAACCATTAATCGATGAAGTAGTTAAAATGATGCATCATTCATCCATTTCCCACCTTTCCTTTAGCACATCCCACTCCTCTTTTTTGGGGTAATGTGTCCACTAATCATGATTTTTCATTATTGGCTAAAAACATTATGAAAAATGGAGCATTCCACTCATTTTGAACACAATTGCTCAAATTTCTAAGATGGTTTTCCTTGATTTTAATAATCTTGCTGAGCCTCAAATTCCTTCTTTGCACACTCTGAAATAAATAATGAAGTTTTTTCATTTAAAATTTGATTATATTTTTTAGATGGGGGATCCTTTACAAACATTTTATCCTCCTTAGCTTGGAATTCTATTGGGTAATGAAATCTTTTGTCAGCTACCAATCCATTCCTAAAATTTCAAAGAAGACCTAGAGAATATCTTGGGAATCTTCCTCAATATTTGATAATATTAAGTTGTAATATTAGCCCAGTTAACATGATAGTGGTGAATAGCCTATTTGACATCACTATTCTCCTTGGGTTTGCTTATGTATACTATATGAATGTGATTATTTCTACATTATTTTTGGTGTTGTATTTTCTTCATAATCAAAGCATCGTCACTATTGATCAACTTAGATGAATAATATCCATCCTAATTAAAATTTACCATAGGGTAACCTTTTATAAATTCCTAGTATTTTAGTATACTCTACCCTAAAATAGGTAAATTATGTGGCATTATATCATCTATTTTCAAATTTTCTTGAGAAGGAACCTTTACATTCATTCTATCCTTCATGGGACATGGTCCTAAAAATTGATCAGATGTACTATCCAATGCGGGGAAACATATCCCTTGCTTCCCCTACTGGGCCAAAGAAATCCACTTTTCATTTTTCCTAATCTCACTCTTTCTGCATCCTCAATCTCATTCAATTATGAGAATTTGTTGATATAATCTTGTGGCTTTGATTAGAAACTCCATCATTATATGAAGTATGATTAATTCACCACAATCACCTTTACTATTGATCCTCCTCATTAAGATGATTTTTTGGATTTTGAATTTCCTTCGAATGAGGAAACCCTTGAATTCATTACTACAATTAATAGACCATGGGAATATATGCGTCATTGATCATTATTTCTTCCTAACCTAGAGAATTTAGTGGTTGACAATAAAAGAAATCATTGATTTATACTAGCAATGTTCTTTATTAAATAAGAACTATTTGTAAGGCATAATATTGTGTGGCACTTCATATCTTATCATAATTTTAAAAATTTTCTTCTCAAGGTTTTTTATTCCAAAGAAAAAGTTGTTATAAGAGGTTTATATTGGATTTATTATATGGACTGATGTCTTCATCATGGATGTAGGAATTTGAGGATATTTTCTTTGATAAAAATTGACATATCTTGATAAGAATTAAACTCAAAATAAGACAATAGGCTATAATTTCCTCCTTGAATCATGCATTATCAATTTAGTTATCCATGTTTTTCCTTAAAAATTAACCCCATTGAGTTGTGCCACAAATGTTTCTTGGCATTTGCAAAGTGTCATAATTCACATGGTAGAGCCTACCACTCATTAGTGCCCTACGTAGGGCCATGTTTACATTTTTCCATGCATTATTAATTTATTTTTATGTTTTAGAGTCCCATCATCCCCACCATGACTTTCAATCAAAGTGACATCACTTCCTCTGTAACTATTTCAAGTCATTTCCTACAGGGATCAAATTTTTACATTTCAAGCTGCACTATATCATGGCATACAATTTCTTGCACATTTGAGCCTAATTCTCACTTTAGTTTTTCATTTCTTTCTCATTGCTCCACCCATTCTCCTTAGGAACTTTCCTTTGCATTTATTTCTTTTGTAGCCCAAAATCTTCTATCATTGGACAACTCACGTAGATGAATCTAGATATATTGCACGTCCCTCTTCTTATTCCATAGGTATTTTCTATGTGTTTTGAGGTACTTTAATTTCTTATTAACACTTATTTTATTTTCTATATTTTTATCATTATTTTATTCATTTTCAATATTTAATAACATGAGAAAATGGAAAAAATAAAATATGATAAAAAAATGTGTGGGGGAAGAATAAATATGCATATTTTCTTGGTTGATATCTTGAGTTATTTCAGTCTTGAATAAAAAACCAATTTTTGTGTCATTTTCTAAGCAATATGAGTTTTTGTATGGCCTTATGAAGCTAAACCTTAATTTTTTAATCCTCTAGCTAGTTACCCTACTAGTCAATATAGAGACTATGTTGATGCATCCTATGTTTCAAACTTGAATCATTGATCTACATTGTATCAAATGTTTCCAAATTCATTTTTAGCATTTAATAAAATTAAAAGACAAAAATATAAAACATTATAAAAAATGAGTGGGGGGGCAAATACAGATCCATTTTTATTTGGTTATATCCTAAGTTATGTCACTCTTGAAAAAATAACTGCATTTTGAGTTGTTTTCTAAGAACTTTGGGATTTAGTATCGCCTTAGGAAGATAAACGTTAATTTTTCAATTTATTAATCCTTTTGCTAGTTACTATGCTAGTCACTATGGAGATTCTATTGCTGCAAGCTATGTTGAAAAATTGAATCAATGATACACTTTGTGTCAAATTTTTCCCAATTCACCATGTGCATTGCTAATTTTCAAGAAAAGTTTTATCTTATCTTAGCCATTTACCATATTTATTGACCATCCATGTAAGTCTTCCTAGTTTTTAATTTTCTCAAAGTATCGTTAGTATGTTTTTTATTCACTCAT
The DNA here is from genome assembly GCA_034641835.2 of Pinus albicaulis. Lineage (NCBI taxonomy): Eukaryota > Viridiplantae > Streptophyta > Pinopsida > Pinales > Pinaceae > Pinus > Pinus albicaulis. Next base: position 63,690 of record JAXQQM020083056.1, read on the forward strand.
CCTACTGTGTAAGGTATTTATTGAATTCTCACTCATTGGTTATCCCTTATCAAATTTGACAAATTTATCTAAGAGTTTTGCCGAGAGGTGATAACGCCTTGAGATTATTTTCATCATTCGTAGGATACCTTATGCTCAAAAGATAACATTTTATAAATTACTATTGGTTGAGTGGTTTTCCATGTTATTAATATTAAGACATCTATTCATGCATTGGGACTCATGTTGTACCTTGGTTTCTAGTTTCATTAGTAGTGGTATTTATTGTCTTTATCAATAGCTTTCATTATCACTATTTTCTCAAATGATCTGTTTTGTGTGCTATTCCATTTGGTACATGTGAGACACATACTCAATTTTGTTTCATTATAGCGTTAATTTGGGACATCCAAAATATTTTCCTTATGTATTCTCATGTTTTATGATGGGGGATACCTCAACTCCATACTTCCAACATATATGTTCCCATTGACCTCAACTATTTTTCTCTTGAAATAATATTTAGAGACCTTACAGTACCTTGGATTTTGTATTTATCAATGGAAAAATACCTTTCGATTGATAGTGGGAATACATCAATGTTTCCTGATTATGGTCATGGAATAAAATTCAATGAACATTGGATATGGTCAAATGGATGCACACATCAATTAAAATCTTCACGATCATTCTTTTGTTTGTGTCGTCTTCACATTAAAGCCCACATTAAACATTGTTAGAATCTCTTTGAGACTCGGTATGGAAATGGGGAAGATGATGGTGTAGGGGCATGTATAAAATGAGCACTTTGAAGATATCAAATGGACCACTCTACAAACTAACCTGTCTCACATGAACAAGTTGTTCAATGGTGCATTGTTGCACTAGGCCATGAGACTAACACATCAAGGGAAGTACAGAGGTACATGTACATATAAACAAATTGAATTGCATGCATATATATATATCTATATATATATATATATATATATATAATCTAAATTTTATGAAATTTCTAATTTTAAAAATTTAAAAATTCTAAACATTATCTATCACAATGATTATCTTCGATATATAAATTGTATTTTAAATAAGTTCATAAATTTATATTCTTGTTTTAATTTTCCATATAGGTTTCTTCTTCATATTGGTGTCCAATATATAGACAGATCAATTGCATATGAAGCTGAAACAATAAAAGGAACTATAAAATTTTATTCAATTAAAACAAAGGAGTACCAAAATGTGTTTGCATTTGACAAAAGAAAACATTCTTGTTTTTGTCTTGTTTTCATAAAGGACACACAATCTAATTATGTTTGTGAATAAAATATGTATGTAAATATTATAAACATACAAAACTAAATACAAATGGGAAAATGTCAGTTGTAAGTTTAGAAGAGATCGAATCAGAGGAGACTATAGTATCATCTGAAGGTGATCGAGTTTTTGATCTTGTTAGAGAAGGTAACTTTTAGATTGCTTTCAAATGATAGAGATCTAGAAATACATAATAAAATAGTGTCCATGTTTATTTAAATTTAATTTCATGTTAATTATGATATGAATTTATACTTGTTTTATTTTGCAGGAGAGGTTCTTTCTACAGTTGCACCTATTAATAACCTAGAAAATGTCAACTATTCTTTCATGCGATGCACTGAACGAAAGATGAAATTATTGGAAGACTATGATGATAACGGTTTTATATATGAAAGAAGGTCTATTGTATTGAAAGGTTATTTTTTCTAACAAACTAATCAAACTTAGAGTAATTTTTAGTTTCAAGACTATCACCCTAATGTCATAAGTTGTCAATATAGTCACTTGGTGTGTGCAACACACATAAATTTGATAGAAGTTCATTCAAAGAAAAAATTGAAAGTTAAGAAATGGAGAATGTAAAAATATTACCGTGAACAGATCATTAAGGATGGAATTCCATTAGAATTCTCTTAATTGAACTTCCCAACAATTTCTTCTCCTTTGATTCATCTTTGAGAAATTAGAGTTCAAGTACATTGTTAGGCTTTCTTTTTGTGCACTCTTAAGTTGTACATTCTTAATAATATATTAAGTTACAAAGTTATATGTATATTTCATGTTATGTACACATGTATTGAGAATTTGATTCTATTGATATTATGTTTGAATGCACCACGCTATAAGTAATTTATATGTACATACATTTTTTGAACCTAAACAATTTCATACATGAATGCAATTTAATACATTAGAATTTATATACATGAATGCAAAATGTATGTATCTAGAATATTTTATAATGGAATTTTACGTTATGATTATTTTATACATCTATATAGAAAGTTATAAAAATCATTGAAATGAAAAATGTGTACCATGTTTTTTAATTTCCAATTTTACTAGATTCATTTTAAATAAATTGAAAAACCTCTAAGACAAAAACCTAAGAATCATATCTACTAACAAAGTATAAGAATGATTGAATGAAAAATGTACCAACTCAATCAAAATTTATTATCATTGTTACATATCCAGGAACTCAAATATGTAAGACCTTTAAAAGCATCAAACCATACAACATGAAAATTGTAGGCCATGTTTTATATTTAAATTTTATCTAGTATGTTTGTGCATTCAAACAGCTTTATATTAAAATTTAACTATCAACTCAAATCCATAGTAGCCTTTCTACACAATAATGCAAAATGTTGTATACTATATTTTTGATGCAATTTTAAAATCTTATGATTGTTTTATAAATCTATGTACCTGATTATAAGATTCATGTTCAAATGAAAAATGTACCAATTAAATGAAGATTTACTTTCATAGCTACATATTCATGAACTTGAATATGTAAAACCTTCAAAAGAATCAAAACATGCATCATGGAAATTGTATGGTCATGTTTTATAATATGCTTGTGCGTGAATAAATTTATATTAAAAGATAAAAATCAACCGATATCCATAATACCATTTCTAGATATATGAATGCAAAATGTACAAAATGCAAAGTGCAAAATGCACCATGCGTATATTTTGTAATTTGCAATTTTAATAGATTAATGTTTTAAATAACTTTGAACATAGAAATAACTTTAAACAAAACCTAAGAATCATAGATACTAACTTTATAATCTAAAGAATGAATGCCAAATGTACCAATTAAATGCAAATTTACTTTCAGTGACACATATTCATGAACTTAAATATGTATTTAACATTTAAAAGAATCAAACCACATGCACATCATGCAAGTTGTATCGAGTCATGTTTTATAATGCAATTTTATAGTATGTTTTTTCATTCATTTACAACTTTATATTAAAATTTAACTATTAACCGACATCCATAATAGCCTTTCTACATACATGAATGAAAAATGTACATACCATATTTTATAATTTGCAATTTTTATGATTGTTAATAGACATCTACACTTAATTATAAGATTCATGTTCAAATGAGAAATGTACGATGTGTTTTGTAACTTGCAATTTTAATTTAGATTCATTTTAAATAACAACTAACAAAACAACTTTAAACAAAACATAAGAATCATCTACTAACATTATAATGATGGTCATGCAAACTGTACCAACTATATGAAAATTTACTTTCATTGCTACATATTGATGAACTTAAATATGTAAAACAAAGTTTTAAGCATCAAACCATGCATCATGCAAATTGTACCGTGAAAAGTGTACATAAACTCCAAAATTAGCATGTATTAAATCATAATTTAAAAGTTCTATATTTAAAATATGTCCAAAATGTATATCATTGTAAAAGTAAATAATAATAATATATAGTATTGATTCAAGTTGAGGAAAAGGGTGTAAGCTGGGAAGGAGCGCTGCGCAGTCAGAGCGCTGCCCTCTTGCAGGTGCTTCGGCCCTCTCGGCCTCAGAGATCAAGATCCGGTTTGGAGCAGCACGGATCTGCCTCCAGATCTCGTTGCTGGCTTTGCAGATCAGCTCCTCTTTGACCTGTGGATTCTTCTTCGAGGATTGACTGAGATTGTCTGAGCAGTCAGATTCAGAGTGCCACCCCCCGGCCTCCCTTATAGTTTTCAGAGACCACGATCCAGTTTGGAGCAGCACGGATCTGCCTCCAGATCTCGTTGCTGGCTTTGCAGATCAGCGCCTCTTTGATCTGAGGATTCTTCTTCGAGGTTTGACTGAGATAGTCTGAGCAGTCAGTTTCAGAGAGCCAGCCTCTCTTGTTGTTCTCGACCCCGGAGGCCTCGACCCTGGTTGGATCTGATCGGATCTGCCCTCAGACCTATTCAGATCAGCGCCTTCTCTTAGATCTGCTCTTCTGAGATCTGCCCCTGCTTTTTCTGTTGCTCAGTCTCGGAGATGCCTCGTCTCTTGTCTGAAGCAGGTTGGCTGTGTTTCTGATCTCTTCTGACTATGGAGACCCAAGGATCGCCACAAGGGCCCTCCCTGCCTTCTCCTCCGGATGCCTCAGCCGCCTTCTCTTCCTTGATTGCTTCACTACCCAAGAGGAAGAAAACTGACTTCTCTAAGTTTGTTAAAAAGCTTGACGATGTGCCGGAGGTAACCCTACCTCCGGAGGGGCCGATCCAGGTCGCCTTATCACTGGCAGATCGCGCCCTGGTCGGCCAATTCACAGGTCTCTGGCCATCTCCTAAATCAACTGAAGGCTGGGTAGCCAGGAATTGGATCCCGCTGATCAAGAACAAAGTCACTTCTTATTTTCTTGGAAGAGGCTACTTCCTGTTTGAATTCAACACCAAGGAGGATAAAGACCTGATCTTCAGGAATGGGCCCTATTTCATGGGACCTCAGGGCCTTTACCTAAATAAATGGACCCCAGACTTTGATCCAGCTGTGGATGTTCCATCGGCAGTTCCTGTGTGGGTTCGGCTTCCTAATCTACCGGTTCACTGCTGGAACTGGGATTCCCTTAAATACATAGGCAATACATTGGGCAAGTTCATAGACAGAGCCAACAACAATGACCAATACGATTGCGCCCGGATCTGTGTCGAGGTAGATCTAGAAGTGGGCCTCCCCGAGGCCATCAAAATAAAGGTGGGTAGCTGGACACATCTGCAAGTGCTGGATTACGAGCAGCTACCGTTCAAATGCCGCAAATGCCACATCTACGGCCATTTTGCTAGAGGATGCCCGAACACAGGCGAATCAGAAAAAGGAAAGGAGGAAGGATGGAACCAAGTAAAGAGATCAAAGCTAAGTCACAAAAAATCAGGGGTACAAGGATCTCAACCTGCCGCTGCCCAAAATGTATCCTCGTCTAGAAGTCAAGAGAACAAGTTCGAGATCTTAAGCTCTGCGGAAGAAATTCCCAGGGAAGAGGAAAGATTGGACAAACCAGCAGAAAAATCGACCTCAGCAGAAACAAGACCTGCAGAGAGTATCATGGCAAGGAACAAGGAAAAGCAGACAGAAGCCTCCGAGGAGGAACATGACTCAGAGGAGTCTGAGGAAGAGGGAGAAATAGGAGATATGCAGACATCAGTTAGAAGATCTGCAAGGGGCCGGAAATCTGCAAGAGAAAAGAGAGATCAGGAAACTTACAAAGACAAGCTGCAGGGCAGCCAACCTACGCTAGAAAAACTCCTTGGCAAGAACTCGAAGCCGGTTAAAAATCAAGCTCCTGGCTCCAGAGGAGCCCCTCACCAAAGAAACAAATGATGAAGACCATCTCCTGGAATTGCAGAGGATTGGGGAGTAAAATAAAAGAAGAAGCAGCAAGAAGCCTCATTAGAAGAGAAACCCCGGACATCCTTCTGATCCAGGAGACCAAAATGGAGGACGAAGAGTTCCTTCAAATCAGCAAAAAGTTCTGGAAGGGAAGTAGCGGGCTAGCAGTATCAGCAAGAGGTGCCTCCGGGGGATTGGGCTCTCTCTGGAACCCCCTCAAATTTAGTCTGGTCACAGAGACTCACAATAGCCATTGGCTATTCTTGAAGCTACTCTCTATAGATTCAAGGGAGACTATCTGCCTGTTCAATGTCTACGCTCCTAATAACATAGGGGAGAAAAGGGAATGCTGGGAATCCATCAGACAGCTGGCAGAGACTGAGAACCTGGGAAACATCATCATTGCAGGGGACCTAAATCTCACCCTACGCACGGATGAAAAGCGAGGAGGTACAATCGTAAGGGACCCAGCAAGGGAGTGGGTGGAAGACCTCATGCAGGACTGGGATCTTCTCGATATCCCTCCAGATAACGGTAAGTACACCTGGACCAATAAGAGATTAGGCCCTGGTCATATTGCTGCTAGACTTGATAGATGCTTGGTGCAAAGTTCTTTTCTTTTGCTTGGTTTAGAATCCAGACTGCATATCCTCCCATGTAGTGTTTCAGATCATAAGCCTATTCTGCTAGAGATGACAGGCCACAAGGATCTTGGTCCCATTCCATTTAGGTTCAATGCTCTTTGGGTTAAAGAGCCAGAGTTTATGAACCTGGTTCAAGAAAGCTGGAAGCTATCAGTGAAGGGTTCTCCCTTCTTCATTTGGGAAGAAAAACTCAGAAGATTAAAAGCTTCTCTAAAAACATGGGCCAAGGGTCTTCCCTCTCCTGCAAACGAAAGAAAGCAGGCCCAAGATATTCTAAAACAGCATCAATTTCAAAGTGAGGATGTAGAAATCACTAAAGAAGTTTTAGACAAGGAGGAGGAGCTGCAACAAATCTACCACAAAGCCTGTCTATCAGAAGAAGAGCACTGGAGGCAAAAATCTAGGAGCTTATGGCTTAAAGCGGGAGATAGAAATTCTGCCTTCTTCCATAAACAAGCTCAAGCAAGGAAAAGTTATAATTCTATAGCAGAAATCAAAGATGGCAATCTGATCCATAAAGACTTTGAGAGCATAAAGAAGGCAGCCTACAATCATTTCCAAAATCTGTATAAAGAAGAGGGAGAGACTGACCCAAAATCCAAATTCCTGGAGGTGATACCCCCTAGAATCTCCCCTCTTATCAACCAGCAGCTTGAAAAGAAGATCTCCATCCAAGAAATAAAAGAAGCCCTAGATAGTATGGAGCCGGACAAAGCCCCAGGCCCGGATGGCTTCACGGCCAGATTCCTCCAATCTTGCTGGCAGATTGTTGAGAAAGATCTCTTCAAGATGATCCTGAAATCCCAAAATTGCCAAAAAATTGGGGGCAGCACTAATTCTGCCTTTCTTGCCCTTATTCCCAAGGAAAAGGGTGCAAAAGAATTTAATAGGTTCCGCCCAATCTCTCTCTGCAACATTGGGTACAAATTAATCACTAAGGTAATTGCAAACAGGCTAGCAGGCATCCTTCCAGGGATCATACCTGAGAATCAAGGAGGTTTTGTTCAGGGGAGACAGATTGTCGATAATTACATCCTGGTGCAAGAGGCTATTCACTCGAGTCAACTTCGCAAAGAAAAGGGTATGGTTATCAAATTAGATCTGGCAAATGCCTTCGACCGTGTCAGGCATAGTTTCCTATGGGAAGTTCTGAAAAAGTTTGGTTTTGGGACTGGTTTTGTAAACTGGATTCGAGCTAGTATTGCTGACCCATGGATTGCCCCCTTGGTGAATGGGAGAGCAGCTGGCTTCTTCAAAGCTTCAAGAGGACTCAGACAAGGCTGTCCCCTCTCTCCGCTGCTTTTCGTTCTTCAAGTCTCTGCCCTCAGCTTCTTCCTAGATCAGAAATTGGAAGATCAGGAGATTTTAGGGCTAAGTATAGCTAGAGGTGTGAAAAATGTAAATCATACTCTGTTCGCAGATGATACTCTCCTATTGGGGGCTGCCACAGCGCGCTCTGCCATAAGGTTTAAGGAGGTTCTTGATGACTTTAGTGAGGCTACAGGAAGCAGCTTAAACAAAGGGAAATGTAAAACTTACTGCTGGAACATTTCTCCTCACACTCTCGCTGTCATCTCCAGGATTCTGGGCTTTGATGCCACCCTCAGCTGGTCCTCTTTTATTTACTTGGGTCTGCCCATCTTCCGCACTCTGGTTTATAGCAGAGATTGGACCCCTCTTCTGGACAAATTCAAGGCAAAATTCCAAACCTGGGGCTTCTCCTGGCTAAATCTTGCAGGTAAACTTGTCCTAATCAAATCTGTTCTAAGCAGTCTCCCCATATTCCAATTCTCTGTGCTTTTAGCACCCATTGGAATCATCAAGAGAATGGAAGCCTACATCCGGAAGTTTTTCTGGAAAGGTGGCAAACTCAACGATAGAAAAATTCCATTACTAAGTTGGGAGAAAGTTTGTAAGCCTTTGATGGAAGGCGGCCTCAACATCAAAGACCTCTGCTCTCAGAATATCGCCATGGGGGCCAAGCTCTTCTGGCGAATCATCGCTCCACACCCAGGCTGGGCACAAAGAGCCATCTGGAAAAAATACCTCAAGGGAAACAGAAAACGGTCTCTGGATAATCCTCTCCCCACAACAGGGACGCATCTTGTCAAACGCTGTTACAAAGCAGTGGCTTTAATCAAAGACAAAGCGTTCTGGATTCCGGGAAATGGCAAAAACATTAAGATATGGGATGACAGTATAATGCAACACCCTCCCATAGCATCGATTAATGATCTGCACGAACTGAGACTGTGGATGGACCGAGCTGGGTTTTATTCACTGTGGGACATATCTCAGTGGGCCGACAGAACTTGGCAGCGTTGGCATATCCCTCCCGTGCCTCCAGCGCTTGCGCAGGCCCGTCAGCATTTATTAACTCTGCTTAATGGTAAATCTCCCCTTCGCTCAAGCAAGCAAGACGCACGGGGTTGGGGAGCCGGATCAGGCACTTACACTGTAGCGCAGGGATATCATTGCTTACAGGAACGCCCCTACGTTGCCCCCGATCCAGCTGTATGGAAGGGGCTGTGGCATCATAAAACGCTGCCAAAGGTCGACATTTTTTGCTGGATGCTCTGCCACAGAGCAATCTTAACAGAGGACAAATTGAAGAAAAAGGGCTTCCAAGGCCCATCTAGATGTCATTTATGCAGGGAAACTGAAGAGAGTGCCCAGCATATCATTCTGGAATGCAAATTTTCTAGAGCAGTATGGCAGATCCTCCTGAACTATTGGAAAACAGAGTTCCATCTTCCTGTTTATATTTCAGACCTATTTGCTAATTGGCACAGTTGCTATCCAGGAATCCTCCCAAAAAACGAAAGATTTAAAGCAGCATGGTTCTCCTTGCCAAAATTCATCTGCTGGCAAATCTGGCTGGAGAGAAATAGAAGAGTTTTTAGAGATGAAAAACTAAATCCTCAGCTCATCACCATCAAAGTAAAACACCTCTGGAAAGAAAATTTGGATTATCAGTTATCGGAAGCCAATTTAAATCAAAAGGATCTAGATTGGGCTGCCTCGTTGGGTCTTATTTTCGCTGGAGAAACAAGACAGCAAAAAAGCACAAAAGAATGGCAATTCAGAGGAAGCAAGCAAGATCTTTCAGATTTGCTCATCAGACAAGCCCGACACTGTTTATTCTTTGATGGGGCTGCGAAAGGCAATCCCGGTTTGGCCGGGGCAGGAGGAATTATAAAGAACAAGGAGGGCATAACTGAGATTAGGTATGCTTGGGGCCTTGGGCATTCAACCAGCATTCAAGCTGAATCCTTGGCACTTCTGCAGGGCCTTAAGCAAGCAAACCTCACTGGGATTACAGATTTAAGTGTTATAGGAGATTCTCAGTCTATCATCAAAGTTCTGGTGGAGGACTCTTCTCCTACAGACCTCAGATTGGCTAGAGCGATCTTAAGAATTCGAAACATGGTGAAGGCTTTTAGAACTGTAAGCTTCCTCCATGTTCTGAGAGAAAACAATAAAGAGGCAGACTCAGAAGCCAACAAGGCGGTGTTGCTTTCTGAAGGCTCCCTTCTGGTTGACGAAATTGAGGGGTGGGACTCTATTCCATAAAGTTGCAATGTTTTTTCGACTCATTTTACATCAGTTTGTGTGTTTGTATAAGCTAGGGAAAATAACACAGATAGACGTCCTAGTCACGTGTACAAATGATGGATCCCCAAAACTTGGGATCTATGTTCAGATCAAGGTAGAAAGATTAAGGGCTAGGCCCGACATAATGTAACCCTGGATGGCGTTTGGCCACTTTCTAATATAATTTCATAACCGTTCTTGTAAAAAAAAAAAAATATATATATAATAAAAAGTTGTCAAAAAAAAATATGCATGTCAATTCATAATAAAGATTTTTACTATAAATATGTCCAAAATTTATATCTTTCAATAAAGGTAAATATAATATATACTATAAAAAGACTATCAAATAAAAAGTTGCATCAATTTATAGAATCTCGCTGAAATATGCATTCCATAAACCTCCTGGTGCTCTCATGTGAATGATAGGGGCTTTGCAGGACATGTGTAATTGCATATATATACATATAAGATTATGTACATTGAAATTAAAATTTAATGTCTTAAAATTAAGTTAGAATGTATTTCATAAAAACCAAAAAAAAAAAAAAAGGATTCCAAATTCCATGCAATACTTCATGTTGTTCCCCCTCCATTGTTCTTGTCTAGTGTTCGCCATACATCTGGTGTTTTTCATGCATCGCGCCCTCATGAATAAATTGTAAAATATATATGTGTAAGTGCATATATTAAAATTTTAAAATTTTGCAATTGAATATGCATAAACTCATGCAATTTATTAAAAAAACGTTAGACAACTTATTCAAATTTTTTGGATGTTCCTATCCCCCATCATCGACTCCATCGCTAAATTCATTGGAGAACAAAAATAATCTCCACAAACCTAAAATTCACAAATTTTGAAATGTAAAATAAATATCTATCTCATTTTTTAATGAAATTTGGACCTCAATTTATAACTAAACATAATTGTTCAATATTGAATACTTGTGACAATGGAATATTCGGCACATCTCCTAACAAGGAAGAAGAGGGTGGTGCCATTTCGAAAACATCAAATGGAATTAAAATGTTTTAACATTTAATTATATACATGTACATAATTATTTCTTTTAAAATTATTTCATCATGATTTCGATATAATAAGAGAATAATAAATGTACAAAAACATCATGAAATCTTAAAAAAAACTAACTTTTCCCAAAATATCATCTTGATTGCCAAAACCTAAACCTTGGACCTTGATATTATCAAAAAATTTGTTAAACAAGCATCTTACCTACAAATGGTGAATATATGATACATTTGTGTTATATTAACACATACAAATAAACATGTGTTTGTAAATTAAAAATTACATTAAAATATCCACCCTAACCATTAACATATACTGATCCCACGCCCTCTTCCTCATGAAGAATTAAGTCTTTCCAACCATTAATAAAACCCTTCGCATATGCTTTAGGCTCCTCAATATTAATGTTATCTATCTCCTCATATATTTTACATACACAATTAGCATGTGAATTAGCTCGTTCTCTTTTTCGATTTAGACCAATATCAATTGTACCAAATCTAGTGTGGACATTGTCTATGATGGCATCCCTTGCTTCTCGACTAATTTTAGAACTGGCATCTATATCTGACAGAAACGTTTCCAAACAAGGAAGTTGAGGTACCAAACGTGGTTGGGGGCGAGGCAATTCAATATCATGATTATCACCCTTACGGTCACATAATCGACCTCTCCCAGTACCAACAAATTCAAAAGGAAGGTCATTGTAATTGTGTTTCATACCCAAAACTATTTATGCATAAAATAATTTTGTAATTTAAACAGGAACCTCTTCATTCCACGTGATGTTTCCATACATTGCAAGAAACCTACCATACAAATGGTTGGCTATATTAGGGTGCTTAAAATATTTCACCTTCATCATCTTTCTTTTCGACCCCTTTTTTAAATTAAAAATAGATTTTTCCATTGATTTTGTAACCTTGGTTTTGACATCGACCCATTTATCGAGACCCATTAATGCTTCCTTTATATGCCTCATATTTTCTACAAATCTATGTGTGGTTGGAAAAAGCTTCTTATAAACATCTAGAACAGTTCTGAGAGAGTGCGCAACTATTTCTAAGCTTTCCCAACTCTCTGCAAGGATCTTCAAACTCCCAAGATCTTTCCTCAATTTTGAATAAAAAACTTGGCACCTCTGCAATGTACATTGTTCTATGTTTATTTCCCAAGTAACAACATTGTTTTATGTTTGGTGTACAATTTTTTTTTTTAATTTCCCGATTGATGCAAGGATTCTGTTATAGAACAGATTCGAGCATATAAAACACACACTCCTTCACTCAGCATAAAAACTCTCAATAATTCTTTATTAAAAGCATAAAAAAATTCAACTCAAAATACACATGAAGGAAGAGAGCCACATAAAAAAATACTGACAATAAACCAAAAAAAAACTCTTTGGCCAAATATTACATTGGGCGATTCAAATCATCTCTCACTTTCACTGTACTCCTCACTGCTCTCAGCTGTCCCTCATCCTCACAAAAAAACTCCTATTTATACATAAATAATGAATTTATTTCACTCCATAAATTCCTCCACATAAATCTCAACTGCAAATCTAATTTGGATTTATTCTAGTTTTGGACTCAACAAAGTCCCGTATATGGAATTCCTACTCCCTAGATTATCTACCTTATTCCATTCTACTCATATCCTTTAATTATTAAAGAATATTTACAAAATTCCTCACATTTAGAATTTCTCTCCTAATTTTATTAAAAATAAGAAATTTAATTAATAAAATGATTAAAATGTCTCACCCCCCTTATTACATAATTAAATAATGAAAATTTGACTTGGATGCTCCTACATCAGACTCCCCATGTAGAGAAGTTTCCATGGATTCCTGTCTATGGGGTCTGTCGCTTTTCTGTAATACTGTGACAACCAAAAGTCCTGATGACTTTCTCACTCCAGGATTCCAAATTCTATTCTGCTGCTGGTCCTTCGGAGTATCAACTCGATTTGATAACTCATCATCCACTCTGTCGATCAAATTCCATCGGCTTCTCCAACACTTTCTTTCGCCAATTCCTCGGAGTAATTCCTCTTTGTCAAATTCTTTCACCTCCAACTGAGCTAAACTCTCAACTTCCTGCGATGGAAAAAAATACATAATTTCTTCTTGATCATAATTATAGTCATTGATTGCTTTTATAGAAACAATTTCCTTGTCTGGTGGTGTACCTGCATTCACCAAAAAACTGCTAGTTTTAAAAATATAAGACCTTTTGGTATCTGCTTCTTCTGGCAACATTTCGATTTTTTGCTTTGACATTTTCACTTTTATCAACACATCAGTATGTTGATTCAACTTCTTCAAATAATTCTCAAGACTATCAGTTAATCTTTCCTCCACATCATCTGTTTCAAGGATGTCTCTTTGCTCTAGTTCATAATAATGAACTTTTTCATTCTCATTCAGCTTTGACTTTGTGACTTGAACATTTATCCTTTGTTTTTCTAGCCTCTTCTCCAGAATACTCAATTCTTGCCACAAATCTGTCATTTCATCTGAAAAAATCTTTGTACATTCTTCACTGTCTTCTTCTTTGTCACGAGTCAAGTGTTGGGAAAAATACTGAGAGGGGGGGGCTGAATCAGTATTTACTGCATATTCAAAACTTTTACTTTTTCTTGCTTCTAAAACCCATACACTACTTTCCTGATACAGACTCGCGTATATACGCGGATACCCTTTATGAAACTCGCGTATACACAGAGATCTAATTATGTCATTAATTCTTCACTTATATCATTCCATCATTCATTCATCGGGATGTTTTTCAAACAAAAGAACATGTGCAAAGTAGTAGTTGTATCAATAAACCATCACACAAGCATCACACATGAACACCAGGATTTTTAGGTGGAAACCCAAGTCGGGAGAAAACCACCGCTGCAGTTGCTCAGCCTTCAATATTTTATTATAGAGAAAACATCTTACAACATATGTGCCGGTGCAGACTCCTACCAGCACGCAGGCACCCACCTGCGCTCGTTTACCAGCCTCTCCTGGAAGGGAGCTCCAACCCCCTGACTCGTTTACCAGCCTCTCCTGGAAGGGAGCTACGATCCCCCGATCTCGTTTACCAGCCTCACCTGGAAGGGAGCTACGACCCCCTGACTGAAGGCTACAACCCTCAGCACCACATTGGACCACGTTTCATCAATTTTCACACTGGATCCAAAGCATCCTTTAGGACACCACTTGCAGGCAACGTTTCATCATATTTTCAGACTGGACCCACTCCATACTTTTAAGCAATGTTCTCAACCATGAAATGACATATACCCACCACGTATATCATAGTAAACCACAGAATATCAGAAATTTCTTTACTACGGTATCAAGAAACCTTATTTCCGTATACGCGCTTTCCTTTCCGATGTCGCGTATATACGCGCCTTCCGTTCACATAAACCAAATACATACTCGTACATACACAGAGCTAATTTCCATTGCGCATACGCGCTTTTTCTTCGGCGAAGCCGCGTATATACGCGCTTCCTCTGCGGCGAACTAGCGTATGGATCTTCAGACTTTTATGTCATTGCAATTCTTCACAACAGATACATCACTTCAGATTTTACCCTTTACCTCAGACAAATGTTCGCCTCATCACAGATCTGATCATTTCATAAACAGATCTAGCAAATATAAGTACATTTTAGATCTAGATCCCCTTCTTCATCATTGGTGCATCATACATTCAGATCTATCATTCAACTGTAACCCTTTCCATTCAGATATCCTTCAGAGAGAAGTATTCATTCAAGATCAGACATCTTCCACCCACACTCATGATTTGCACAATGAATTTCTTCTCTTTATATAGGTTTACCCCTTTTCAATACCATGAGCCCCTTTTTCAATACCATGAGCCAAAACAATACCATGAGCCCAAAACTACATTACTTCCGATGGTATTCCTGGACGGGGTCATTTAGACGAATCATTACCCAATACAATGCGTCAATACCATGGTGGTTACCCCTGGTTTTTCACTTTATGAGCGCTTTTGCCCATACGCGACTTGGCACGTACTTTACCGCGTGCATACACGACTTCTCCTAGGCAAATCTGCGTATGCCTTGAGACATACTCTTTTCATCATAGATCTAGCACATATTGAATTCCTTTCTTCATTACCTTCTGTACTCTCTGTAGATACATCAGATTTTCATCTTTAAACAGGTTCATCAAGACATATTCTATCAAGCACAACTTCATCAAGTAAGTTTCCATCATCTTCATCAGGTGGGTTGCCAATCAAGAACAACTCTCTACATCATATTGTCAACAAACATCATATCACATCAGATTTACATCATTTACCAAGTCCATCAAGTCAATAATAACTTCATCAGGTGTATTGCCATCAAGGACAACACATGCCAACAATCTCATGTCTTCATCTTCATTCAGTGTGTTGCCATCAAGGACAACACTCTGCCTCATATTGCCAACAATCTCCCCCTTTGGACTTGATGGCAACCACGATGGTGTTTGGTTACCACAACATATAGGTACATTAAGAATACAATGACACCATGTCACTCTCTCCATTTTTGACACCATTCTTTCTCTTCATTCAAACACCATGTCACTCTCCCCCTTTGACATCAAGGGCAAAGGGCGGATCAAAAACCAACATATTCTCCCCCTTTTCTCCTCATGTGGAAGAAGCGTTCTGCAGATCTGATATATACTGAAGTGACCAAGCTCCCCCTGAGTTCATGCTGAATCTTCAAACATATTTTCCAATGGAGTACATGACTCTATGAATTTCCTATCACCAAAGACTCAGAATTACATCAAAGATCCATCCAAGTGGATTTACATATGAGACTCAACTACCCAACCAAGTGGGTTTACAAATTTGACTCAGCTACCCAACCAAGTGGGTTTACAAATTTATCAAGTCCTTACATGACTGAATATTACAATTTTACATCATGGATCTCTACATGGCCTTTTCATCAAACTACAAATATAACTTTAAGACCAACACCAGAAAGTCCTCAAGAAAAAGAACATATTTCAGAACCATCATAATGCCAACAATGCATTATACTCAGCAAAGCTAATGCTCCCCCTGAATCTGTGCATCCAAGCAACCTTTCCATATGACTAAGGCTCCCCCTTAGTTTGTGCATCCTGAACACTTTCATCAACAAATCATCAAGGCATCTTTATCAAAACATTAGAAATAGAATTATGAGAACTGGAACACCACCAGAGATACCAAACAGTATCAGAGATACCAAACAGTACTGCAGCTGTGCTGAAGAGAGCTGACTCCAAACAGAAAATTGTCAGCAATCAGACATACGCGGTTTTTTGTGCAGGAACTCGCGTATATACGCGACTGTGTTTCATGAAACCCGCGTATCCAATGCCATATTCTAAATTTATGCAGATTTGTTCTTTTGACTGGCAGAGAACACTCCCAGCTTCTGTCTTAGATACTCGAATGCTTCCCTGGGCAGAGGTTTGGTAAAGATATCAACAACTTGTTCTTTGGAGGGAACATACTCCAACTTCACCTTTTGCTCAAGCACTTGTTCACGTAAGAAGTGATACTTGATGGGAATGTGCTTGGTCTTCGAATGCATAACAGGATTCTTTGAAATACCGATGGCACTTGTATTGTCACACTTAATGGGGACAGGAGGTGTACATTTGATTTGAAAATCTTGTAAGGTTTGCATCATCCAAAGGAGTTGAGTGCAACAAGATGCGGCAGCCACATATTCTGCTTCTGCTGTAGATAAGGCAATAGAATTTTGCTTCTTGCTGAACCAAGATACTAACCGTGGTCCCATATAGAATGCACCACCACTAGTGCTTTTCTGATCATCAACACTTCCAGCCCAATCTGCATCAGTGTAAGCATGAAGAGTAAGATCAGCATTCTTTGGATACCATAGACCAAAGTCTTGAGTTCCTTGTAGATATTTTAAAATTCTTTTAACAGCCTGAAGGTGAGACTCTTTTGGATTAGCTTGGAATCGTCCAACAATCCCAACTGCATGCATAATGTCTGGTCTAGTCCCAGTGAGATAAATTAGACTTCCTATCATTGATCTGTATTCTGGTTGATTCACCGTGGGAGAATCATCATGAGAACTGAGATTGCATCCGGTTATCATTGGTGTACTTATAGGTTTGCATTCTTCCATGCCATACTTCTTCAAAATTTGCTTAAGATATTTTGCTTGTGATAGGAATATACCATCTGTAGTTTGATGCACTTGCAAGCCAAGAAAGAATGTTAGTTCCCCAAGTAAGGACATTTCAAATTCTTGCTGCATGACAGAAGTAAATTTTTGACTCATAGATTCTTCGTTACTCCCAAAAATGATATCATCAACATATACAACTACAATCAATAGTTTATCATTTTCAACTTTTGTGTATAAGTTGCTATCAGCAGACCCCTTTGAAAATCCTTGTTGATGAAGATATTTGTCAAGACGATAATACCAAGCTCTTGGAGCTTGTTTGAGTCCATACAGAGCCTTTTTAAGTCTACAAACAAGATTTGCATCATTTCCCAAAATGAATCCTTCCGGTTGTTCTATATATACTTCTTCTTCTAGATCACCATTAAGAAAAGCAGATTTAACATCCATTTGATAAACTTTGATTTGTTGATAACTTGAAAAAGTAAGAAACATTCTGATGGCTTCAAGTCTAGCTACAGGAGCAAAAGTTTCTTCAAAGTCTATACCTTCTTGTTGAGTATACCCTTTGCAAACCAGTCTAGCTTTGTTTCTTACAACATCCCCATTCTCATTTAACTTGTTCTTGAAAATCCATTTAGTTCCAATGACATTTTTATCATGTGGTTTTGGTACCAATTCCCAAGTGTCATTCTTTTCAATTTGATCGAGCTCTTCATCCATGGCTTGCTTCCAAAATTCATCTTTGCTAGCTTGACTGACATTGTGTGGTTCAATTGTGGATAGAAGTGCCAGATGACTAGAAGATCCCACCAGAGTTCTCCTTGTTCGTACAACCAATTCCTTGTCTCCAAAAATTTGAGATTCAGGATGATTCTTTTGAACATATCTGGATGGAGCTTTTTCAGATAGATCATTTTCAAGTTCTTCATTGGATCCACTGTTTATATCATTTCTATTTGATGTAGAAGGCCATAAGTCACCATCATCTTCTTTTGTTGTTTGTTTTTCTTCTTTAGGAGCTGCAAGAGACTCATCAATAACAACATCAATACATTCAACAATCTTTCGAAGCCTTTTATTGTAACATGTGTAAGCTTTGCTTGAAGATGAGTAACCAAGAAATATCCCTTCATCTGATCTAGGTTCAAACTTGCCAAGCTTTTCATCATTATTTTTGATAAAGCATTTACTTCCAAAAACTCTAAAATGCTTCACAGTGGGAGGATTACCATACCAGAGTTCGTATGGAGTTTTGTCACTATTTACCCGAACATGAGCTTTGTTGAGAATGTTAGCTGCTGTATGTGCTGCTTCGCCCCAGAACATGTCAGGAGTTCCAGAATCATCAAGCATAGCTCTAGCCATTTGTTGAATAGTTCTATTCATTTGTTTTGTTATGGAGTGCCTGCTACAGAGAACTGTATTTTTATGCCATGTTGTTCACAAAATTCAAAGAATTCATTTGAAGTATATTCTCCTCCTCGATCAGATCTAAGACACTTGATTTTTAGATCTAATTCATTTTCTACCAATGCTTTGAAGATCTGAAACTTTTCAAACGCTTCATATTTGTGTTTAATGAACCCGATCCAACACATTCTAGAGTAGTCATCAATAAATAAGGTATAGTATTCTTCCCCACGTAGTGACTTTTTCCTCATAGGTCCACATATGTCAGTATGAATGAGTTCAAGAGGCTTACTTGAAGATCCTTCTTTGGCATTGAATCGTACTCTGGTCTGCTTACCGAATTGACAAGATTTGCATATGATACTTTCCGGTAGATTAATATTGGGAAGATCACGAACAGCTTGAAGTCTGCTTGCTTTGTTGATTTGAGAGAAGCTCAGATGCCCCAGCCTTCTATGCCATAGCCAATTTTCTGAAGACTTTCTCAAGTAACATTGATCCTTGCAGTTTAGTATATACAGGTTGCTTGGATTTCTTTTCCCTTTTATAATAATTTTACCTGTATCAAGATCACGAACCACACACTCTTTTGAACTAAAGACGACTTCAGTTCCTTGATCACACATTTGACTTACACTCAACAGATTATGCCTTAATCCATCCACATACATGACATCATTAGCCTTCACCTTTTCTTTTAGAAACACGGACCCTTTTCCTTTAATTACAGTAGGAGAATCATTTCCAAATGTTACTTTCTTTTCCTTTTCTAGAGCATTATATGTAAGGAGTTTGCTTTTGTCACCTGTCATGTGTCTTGAGCACCCACTATCAATGTACCATTGATTTTCTTCACCTTCTGCAAATAATTCTATCCCACAATTTTCAACCGACGGTTCTTTCTTTTTCCACACTTTAGAGCTTGAGGGAACATGTTCTTTTGGCTGGATCTTGCTCCTGCATTCAGATTATTCATGACCAAAGTTATTGCAATAAGTACATTCAACTTCGTTTTGAAGAGGAGAAAAATTGTTATAGGTGTTCTTCTTTGGTTCAATATTCATCTTTTTCTTTTTTGCTTCTCTTGTCATGATGGTTTTATATGCAACACATTGAACAGCTTTATGACCAAAATTGTGACATGAGAAACATTGTCCATTGAAGTAGAAATTTCTGCGATCATGAAATCTTCTATTTGAATTTACCTGTTGGTTGTAGCCCTTTTGAAAGATCTCCCTGTTAGTGTTCCTTGAATTGAGATGATCATGTTTTACCTGTAAAGGTCCTTTGTTCCTTTGCTGAGTGGCTGAATGAAGTAAACCAGCTGTGGCTGCTTTCAGATAATTTGGTGCTGAAGTCTGGGAAGATTCCCCAGTATATCCAAGACCTGTTTTTATAAGAGGAGACCGTTGTATCTTGATAATTTTGTCTAAGCTTTCTGAACCTTTAGCAAATCTAAGATTGAGAGTATTCACTTTCTCATTATCTTTCCTTAGACTTACTACTTCACACTCCAATTCCTCAATGCGTTTTTCCATTGCTTCAAGCTGATTTTCAAGAGTATCTATGATAATGTTCTTTTCTTCTAGGCTTACTTTGAGTTGATTGTTTTCTTCAAGGAAATCATTGTCTTCCAGAGCATCCACAAAAGTATCCTTTTCTTCTCTAGATTCTTTTGCCATGATCAGTTTAACATCATGGTCAGAATCTTCTTCATCTTCACTAGACACTTCATCATCATCTTTATTTGCATAATAACTCTTCCTCTTTTCAAATTGTTTCCCTTTACCACGTTTTTCTCTATAAGGACATTTAGCAGCATAGTGGCCAACTTTTCCACACTCAAAACATTTTAAGGGAAGCTTACCTTTGAATCTTCCAGTACCTAGTTGGAGTTTTCTTACAAAATTTGCTTCTTCTTCTTAGGATATATAGCTGGATTCTTTGACAACTTCCTTTTCTTTTCCTCTTGTAGATACCTTAAAAGCAGCTTCTCTGATTTGAGAAGAACCTCCTTGTCTCATTTCAAAAGCAGTCAGAATACCATGTAATTGCACAATAGTAAGAGTTTGCAGATCTTGCCTTTCTTCAATAGCTGAAACTTTAGAGTCAAATTTTGAAGTCAAGGATATTAAGACTTTTTCTACCAGAGTAGTATCAGTTATGGTTTCACCCAAATTTCTCATCCGATTTACAATATCATCTAGACGAAGAAAGAAACTGGCAACACTTTCATCACTATGCATCTTCAAATTTTCATATTCAATTCTAAGAGTTTGGAGTTTTGCACTTTTTACCTTTGTGTCTCCTTCATAGCTTAGAATGATTTTGTCCCATATTTATTTTGCTGAATGTAGCTGCATCACTTTAACAAATTCTGATTCAGACATGCTTCCCAATAAGACATTCACAGCTTTGGCATTGATTTCATACTTCTTTCTTTCAGCTGCATCAGTAGGAATACTTGCCGAGTATTGGTAACCTTCTTCCACGATTGCCCATACATCTGCACCAAGACTTTGCATATATGCTTTTGTTCGTACCTTCCAGAATATCAGATTGCTTCCATTGAATAGAGGTGGCTTTATAGACATTACTCCTTCAAGACTTCCCATTGCGACGGATCTCCTTCAAGCGATCAAGCTTCTGCAGAAGAACCTTCTCTGATACCAATTGTTGGGAAAAATACTGAGAGGGGGGGGGGGGGTGAATCAGTATTTACTGCATATTCAAAACTTTTACTTTTTCTTGCTTCTGAAACCCATACGCTACTTTCCTGATACAGACTCGCGTATATATCTGGATACCCTTTATGAAAATCGCGTATACACAGAGATCTAATTATGTAATTAATTATTCACTTATATCATTCCATCATTCATTCATCAGATGTTTAATAAATAGTAAACATGTGCAGTAAGAATAGAATAAACCATCACACAAAGCATCACACATGAACACCAGGATTTTTAGGTGGAAACCCAAGTCGGGAGAAAACCACCGCTGCCGTTGCTCAGCCTTCAATATTTTATTATAGAGAAAAACATCTTACAACATATGTGCTGGTGCAGACTCCTACCAGCACGCAGGCACCCACCTGCGCTCATTTACCAGCCTCTCCTGGAAGGGAGCTCCAACCCCCTGACTCGTTTACCAGCCTCTCCCGGAAGGGAGCTACAACCCCCTGCTCTCGTTTACCAGCCTCACCTGGAAGGGAGCTACAACCCCCTGATCCAGCACAAATTTCACCCGGAAGGAGCTACAACCCCCCGACCGAAGGCCAACCCCCCGCACCTCTATGGACCACGTTTCATCAATTTTCACACCGGATCCAAAGCATCCTTTAGACACCACTGTTGTGCCACGTTTCATCATATTTTCTTAATTAGACCCACTCATACTTTTAAGCATTACTAACCATGAAACAGATACATATAATCCACTCGATGATATCAAGAACCAGCGTACGTATCAGAAATTTCTTACTACGTACTCAGCAAACCCTAGTTTGCATACGCGCTTTCCTTTCTCTGATGTCGCGTATATACGCGCTTCCGTTCTCATAAACCAGCGTATACTTCTGTACATATTACAGAGCTAATTTTATTGCTCATACGCGCTTTCTCTTCAGCGAAGTCGCGTATATACGCGCTTCCTCTTCGGCGAACTAGCGTATGGATCTTCAGACTTTTATGTCATTGCAATTATTCACAATAGATACATCACTTCAGATTTTACCCTTTACCTCAGACAGATGTTCGCCTCATCACAGATCTAATCATTTCATAAACAGATCTAGAAAATATAAGTACATTTCAGATCTAGATCCCCTTCTTCATCATTGGTGCATCATACATTCAGATCTATCATTCAACTGTAACCCTTTCCATTCAGATATCCTTCAGAGAGAAGTATTCATTCAAGCTCATACATCTTGCACCCACACTCATGATTTGCACAATGAATTTCTTCTCTTTATATAGTTTTACCCTTTTTCAATACCATGAGCCAAAACAATACCATGAGCCCAAAACTACATTACTTCCCATGGTATTCCTGGATGGGGTCATTTAGATGAATCATTACCCAATACAATGCGTCAATACCATGGTGGTTACCCCTGGTTTTGCACTTTATGAGCGCTTTTGCCCATACGCGACTTGGCACGTACTTTACCGCGTGCATACGTGACTTCTCCTAGGCAAATCCGCGTATGCCTTGAGACATACTCTTTTCATCATAGATCTAGCACATATTGAATTCCTTTCTTCATTACCTTATGTACTCTCTGTAGATACATCAGATTTTCATCTTTAAACAGGTTCATCAAGACATATTCTATCAAGCACAACTTCATCAAGTAATTTGCTGAGGTTACCTATTTCATCCGTAACATTGTTTTTCAAGGATGTCTCTTTGCTCTAGTTCATAATAATGAAATTTTTCATTCTCACTCAGCTCTGACTTTGCGACTTGAACACTTATCCTCTGTTTTTCTAGCCTCTTCTCCAGAATACTCAATTCCTACCACAAATCTGTCATTTCATTTGAAAAAAACTTTGTACATTCTTCACTATCTTCTTCTTTGTCACGAGTCAAGTTTCTTGTTGATACTATCTCTTCATTCTTCATCAGAATAGGATTCTGATCTTCTGTCTCTAAAATATTTTTAGTTGTTTGTCCATAATTTTCCCTTTGGCCTTTTAAGAAAATCAATTTCTCACTGTCATTATCAATAATAAATTCTTCATCATAATAAATAATTGTCTCACCTCCACTGAAACAATTTCTTTCATAAAACAAGGAATTTATGAAATACTTTTGTTGCAACAATTCAATTTGATCTTCACCTAAAATATAGTCATCATCATATTTTGCTTGGCAACTTTCAGCTCCACTCAATACAGTTTCATCCTTTCTCTGGAAGTCCTCATGAGTTATCCTATTTTCTGTTTCATCACACTGCAAAATTTTGTCAACAATTTCATTAAACAAATACATTTTTTTACCTCCTTGGAATATATCCTCACCATCTTCAGTATGCTTCTATTCCATAACATCTTCAACTTGTTGTTTTACTCCAACCAAGAATTAATTTATGATTTCTTCCTATTGTAACAAATCATTACCTTCCCCCTATGAAAGGCATTCTCCACTAGACTTTACCTCAAAATTTTCCTTCATCTCTATGAAAGTTCCATTAGACTCCTCACCATCTCTCACATATACTGTAAACATACATAAATTGTGAGAAAAATTGCAAGGCTTCATAGCCTCATCTACTTCTCTTGCCAACACATCTTCAGATGCTACTGAACTATCCCAATAGTTCATGCGATCTTCCTCATTGATCTCTTCACCCAGACTTTCACCCTGTTCTGGGCCACAAATGGAAACATCCATTTTTAACTCAGCCTCTATGAGTTCTTCACAACTAAACAACTGTTCGAGCTTTCTCAGCTCTTCCGTCAACTGTATGTTTACCTGCTTTTCCCTCTTTGTGTGTAGCTTCTGCCACTTTACCTTATTTCTCATGGTCCAACCATGTGTTTGGTTTTTCACATTTTCTCACAGCAACTCCATTAACAATTCAAGGTGAACTATTGTCTCATCCTTCTCCCGCTTGTACTCTTCATCCGTTAACTGTTCACATATGCCACTTACCTTGTCATTTTCCTTCTTCTTCCTTCTACTGTGATCTTCATCAGATCTTTGCAAATGAATATCAACAATCATCTTCCCCTCCTTAGTGAACTTCATCTGTTCACATGTCGATTTCATTTAATCCACTTCTCAGCAATCCTTCACACTTTCCATTCATCAAAAATGCAAGTTCTCCTCCTGTGCTTGGTCTCTCTTGGTTCTCTGTGTTGGAACCAATCTCTGGCAACCCTCTTGTTGCAATTTGCTGCAAAAAACACTTTAGTAACACATGTGTTACAATAATCAATTCTTTGGGTGTTGGGCTTTATCGATCATGCACCCCATTACATTCAAACTCTTGACTTAGTTTACGACTCTTCAACTTCAGACTTACACCAATTTGTCATCTTGGATGAAAAATACTCAATCTCAACTCAAACTATCCAAACTTTCATTTGACTCTAACATATGTTTTCACTTGAAGCTTTGTCCCAATAACAATGATAGTGGATATTTTAATGTAATTGAAGTTATACAATGCTTCAATAAACATACACTCCTAATACATTTTTAGGATGTAAAATATTCACTCTCTTTCATACCTCATTCTTATGAAAAATCATCATTTTTCCTTATCATTTCACATGATGCTGAAGTCTTTAGTCGAATTTCAATTCAAGTTTTCCAAGATTTATTTTAAGGTGAAAATAAATAAACCATTCAATATTCAATGTTCAGAAATTCCTTCCTGGATTATCATACCTCATGCTCCTATTAAGGTTATTAATAAACTTTTCTCTCTGCAGTTTCAATTCTTTGATTCCCGTTCTTCTGTGCCATCTTTGTCATTGTCAATTCTTGCATGCTCACAAGTTCGTCATCTTAATGCAAACATTTCCCTACACTTATATACACCATTCAACATCAATGCACATCTCTTCACCTATGTATAGAGAAAAAGCTATTCATATTTCAACCTCTTCGATGTACAACCCATACATTGTGTTCATCCTCAATATTACCTCCTTAGATGCCATCACATGATGGTAAAACAAAGCTTTTACAACACCAAGCAATTATGTTTTCAATCACCAATCAAAAGAATTCTTATTTTCCCAACTACAAGCTTTGGTCCAAAATGACTTAACCAAAACTGTGAAGAATCCACATTATGCATAATATTCATCACACTATGCATAATAAACCTTCTCATATAAACATGCATGTTTTCCATTCATATCACCCAAGATTAGTACATTTTACCCTTCATTTTCCTTTCATTTATACTTCCGCATTTGCAACATTTCCACTCTTTCATAACAATTACAAAAGATTATCTTCTCAAGTATGGCAAGAAAATTTAATCATCTAGATTTTAAAATACCCCCGCTCAATGAATATATATTCATTCAATGAGCACTTACCTTGAATCTTCTTGTGGTTGAAATAATCCAACCCTTCTTTCATGTATTCTTTTAGGAATACATTCAAGCCTCTATAGAATTACTTTGAATGTCAAGGTCCATTCTCCAACAATCTCTTCCCAACAATTAAATTTCTTCCCCGCAAATTTCTAACATAAATCTTTTCCCAAAAATTAATGTTAGAAACCTTCAAAGTACGCACACTCTCCCCTTTAATTTAAGCCAAGTTCCCTTATCTCAATCTCTTCAATTTCAATTCCTTTCTTTGAAAACATGCAATCTCCCCTACCATGTTCATTGAGTCCGCAAGGACCGTTATAATTATGTAACACAATTAGAAGCACATTTAAACCACATACTAATTTGTTAAATCTGAAGTTTCATGTCATACCACTCAAACCAATAATTAATCCATCACAATTGATGCCATTACCATTCAATACTCACAGCAAAGAAATCATAACAACATCTACGTTATGGCTTTGGGTGATGGTATGGTACATTACAATCAATGCATCATGCTTCAATGTTGTGCACGTTCACCCAACTTCACGCAAAATGCGTTTTCAATTAAAAACCCCAAACTAAAGTTACCTTTCACAACCTGCTCGTTCTCCCATGCATCTTGCAGACATAATTGAAACTGTCTGCTTCTGTTAAGGCCCAAGATTATCTTCATATCCAAAGGAATTGATTAACTCATTATTCTATCATTTTTTTTCAATAAAAACATTCCTTTATCCATACTATTCCATTAATATGGTTATGCATCACTACCAACATTGCATTTAAACCACTACTGGGAAAATGAAAGATTTCATATTACACTGCATAAGTTGAATGTTGACTCGCACTATTTATAAACAATGAATAATGCAAATTACTAACCAATGAATAACGCAACTCATTCAAATTTCACTTACACTCTTTACAATCATGTTTATAGATATATATATATAGATATGACACAAACCATCAATCCATACCACCGTTTGACAATAGTCACTAACCCGCCTACGCAAGCATCTTACCATGATGCGTTACCACTGCACTGGTGTGATATTGTTCAGGCACGAAACCGCTTTCATATGGTGGCTTGACCACTTCCAAATGCAGCCTTTGCCAATCTCATAAAACCACAATGTTGTCATTCGGCAATCTGCACATCGGAACTTTTAGCGTTGGTTGCAACTCATCTCAGGACGTAGGATTGACTATGTAATCCAAGCAATTACTCTGCGACTAAGTCACTTACGCAAGCATCCCACGATGTTGCGTTGTATTTTGCATCAGGCAGTTTAATACGGACATTGCAAACACTTCACCTCTGCACACAACAAACACTTCAAGGCTATGCACATAGCAGGTCTTCATGCAGAATGGTGATTCACTAACAAAATTCACACAGCCTTCTAACAGCCGTGACTTCGATGCCATACGTTGCAACTCTGCACAGTAACAATTTTAATGTTGGCTCGTTGGCTCCCTCAACTTGCTGGGTGCGGTCCCTCCTTTGTTGTGGAGTCACATCTTCTCAACGTATGTGGAGTGTCTCCCTCGTGACTAACACGTCTTTGTGGGTATTAACACCGCGTTTAACATTTAGATCCAGCTTCATTAACGGACGTGTTGCATTCCTTCCTGCATTCACAACTTGCACACACAGTATATGTATATACAAACTTGCAGATTCAAAATAGAAATATTTCTTGCTCTGATACCAAATGATGCAGGGATTCTGCTATAGAACATATCCGAGCATATAAAACACACACTGCTTCACTCAGCATAAAAACTCTCTATAATTTTTTATTAAAACCATAAAAATATTCAACTCAAAATACACATGAAGGAAAGAGAGCCACATAAAAAAAAAAAATACTAACAATAAACCAAAAATTCTTGGGCCAAATATTACATTGGGAAGCCTCTTGGCTCCTAGACCTTCAAATCATCTTTCACTCTCACTATACTCCTCTCTGCTCTCCAACTATCTTTCATCCTCACAAAACCCTCCTATATCTACATAAATAATGAATTTATTTCACTCCATAAATTCCTCCACACAAAAATTCAACTTAAAATCTAATTTAGATTTATTCTAGTTTTGGACTCAACAAAGTCCCATATATAGAATTCCTACTCCCTATTTTATCTACCTAATTCCATTCCACTCATATCCTTTAATTATTAAAGAATATTTACAAAAATCCTCACATTTATAATTTCTCTCCTAATTTATTAAAAATAAGCAATTTAATTAATAAAATAATTAAAATGTCTCATCCCCCTTATTACATAATCAAATAATGAAAATTTTTCTTGGATGCTCCTGCTTCATTTCCAAACACATGGAAGAATCCCTTCACCTTCCCCTTCCCCTTCCCCCACTCCGTAAGTAAAGTATTCCATCAACAAGGTTGTTGAGTCTGTAACCTTACCTTCATCTTCCCCTGCTTCCACTGTGCTTGTGAAATCATCCATTAACTGACTTGTTAAGACTGAGTATGTAACCTTTCATCTTCCACTACTCCCACTGTGCCTGAAATCATCCATTAACTAACTTGTTAAGGTTGAGTTTGTAACCTTCCCTTCGTCTTCCCCTGCAGCTTGTAACTATGTCTGCTAAATCGACCATGAGCTGACAGTCATAGATGAACAAAAACAAAACCCTGGGAAATATAAAACGAATATCAAAACCCTAACTTGAATGCAGATATGGAGTGAATACTTTACATAAGTTGTAATGGATGGGCTTAGGAATGCAAATACTGGGATGGATGATCCCGCGAGATATCAGGAGAAAAAATTCACCCAATTCCACTTATCTTGGCCTTTTCCTTACATCCCCAAGCTTTCTCTCTACATCAGGGCTCCTCCAAACCCTCTCCATCCATGGATTCTACATCCATAGGCAATAATAAAAATGAACTTCTACTCTGCCCTGAATCCCCAAGCCTGCTTTATGTCCAGGCTCCTCTCCCGCCACACCTCCATCTCAACTCACTTGCATTGAAGAGGTTTATTATATATTTATGTGTTGAGTTTATATGAAATAAACTCGAAGAAAATGAAAACTAAAATTATATGAATTAAGGGTAGTGAAAATGGTGATCTGTGAAAATTTGAGACATAGAATTTTCAAATCCCCCGGTTGTGACGTGGTTTATATAGAGAGGGAAAGGTCATAGACCCCCAGAGGTTTATTGTGGGTGAGCTATATACTAGGCTCCTCTATGATATGCATGTGTGTATGTGTGTTTGTGTGTGGGATTATTTAATTTTGTATAAGTGTGTGGGTTTATTTATTTTTCTAATAAACTTACTTGATACCTAACAATAATAAAAAAATCAAAGTTCTCATTTATTTTATTCTATTTATAATTTTGATCAATTTAGAATTACTCAAAATCCCCAAGCACATTGTTCCACCTTGCAATAACCTTTAATTATTGATTAAAAAATTCACCTACTTGAAATTTCTACCACGTTTATATCAATTTTGGCCAAAAATGAGGTCATTTCATCAAGTGGGTTTAGCTCAAGTGGTTGGGAAAGGAAAATTTATTATTCTATCTACCCAAGTTCAAATCACACAATTGTGACATGTTTCTCCTTGTGAATCTATAAATGAAGACTCTAGGGTCTACCTTGGGTACCATCCTCAAAATGAGGAGAAGTACAATGGGATTTTTCATTGGGCCCTCATTTCATTAAAATAAGAAGAAGAAAAAGTTATTTCACTACAAAATTAGCTTACTTTTACAAAATCTTTAACAAGTTTTAAGCACCAAACAAACATGCCATAAAATATGTTTGTTGTATAATCTTGATATGAAAACGTTGAGGTTCATATGAAATATTTGTCAATGCTTAACAGTTTCTCAAAAGCTTATAAATATGTTATTAACTATACTAAAATATGGAGGGGTGACATGTGGGGGTGAGAGTCATTCTTCACTTTGGAGGAAGCTTGGAAACAAACTTACATGTTGTCTTGGAGAATCTTTGAATAACCAAGTTGAAGGTAGGCCTCTTCTTTAGGGCCTACTCCTTTCATTTGAACACAGAATAAGGAGTCTAGTGGTTATTAGGAATTTTAGTTTGGTAATCAATCTAATGGTTTTGAAATACCTCCCTTCGAATAATAGGATCATTCACATTATAGCTCAATATTTTAAGGAAACAAGTTGTTTCCAAAAGATCCTGATCTTTCAAGTTCTTGAAGATCAAAATTCTCAAACAAAAAATCAAGCCAATAAAATCTCACGACTTTGGGAAGGGATACTAAGGAAGAGAGGGATGTTAAAGAAGTATATTTTTCAAACCCCAATTAATGTGCAAGTACGAAAAGATATAAGAAAATAGATTGATAGTTCAACCTGCATCATCAATCCAAGTTATTAGGAAAATCATCCCAAGAGGACCCATGTGGAATCCTTGCACCATCTCCCACTTACTTTAATCATCCACCACATCAAACATCAATCAGCATCTCCTTCCCATATGTTTTTTCCAACTTCCCTGAAATGTTATAGGAAAGTCACGAATAGGTACAAAATAGCCTAGTTATTAGAAAAAACAATAGATTAAGGAAATTTCTGGGCTATGAACTGGAGAAAGATCCCAGGGGAGCCATAACACTTATTTATTTCATCATAATGTATTATATTCTAGTTTATCTCCTATTGTTCACCATATTTCACCCTACAACATGCCAATTTCTCCTTCTTTTCCATCATAACCACAGTAGAAGCCCTCTCCATTAACATCATCAACTTCTCCATAAATTACCAAGTCATACTGCCACTTAAATAAAAAGACCACATCGTCCAACAACATCCACAACTTTAGATTCTCACTTGAGATTTGATGAAAGAGGCTTGAGTAGCTATAATATTCTTTATATGGTAATAAAAGATTTCCTACTTATCACACAACACATTGAATGCACTTATAACTGGAAAAACACCAACCTCCAACACCATGAAAGGTAAGCATAAGATAAGAAGCTTCTAACATTCACCTTGTGAATTCATTTGAGCATAGGATAAAATATTTTTTGTGCAAAATGATTAGTTTATATATCTGGCCTAATTAGCAACAATATGAACCAATTTAGCAGTCAAATCCACCTTATCTAAAGTTTCTCCAATTTGTGAGAAAAGAGAATGAGACAGGCCTACTATCCTTCAAAAAGGTATTCGTTATCATTAATGATGATAGGATAAGGTGGAAATATGGGAAACATGAGGTTATGAGGGTAGGTGGGCCAACTCACTATTTTATGTTGATCCCTACTTCTCCACCACATGAACTCATCTCCACTTAAATTGAGATTTAACTTATGCTCACCACCTATCCTCCATTCAATGATGTGCATGAAAATGAACAATAAAATGTAGAAATTATACAAACATATGTACATCAATGGATTCAATCTTATCAAGAAATGTACTAAAGCTATATATTGAATCCTTCTACAAATCAATTGTGAAAAATAAACACGATCACCAATCTCAAAAAGTAAAGAAAGAAGAAAATAAAACCACAACACAGATATTTTCCTGGGGAAAGCTTTCTACTCAAAACTCCTCTATATTCTATTGTATATTCACCATGGAATCATGAAAAAATTACAATGCACTCTTCTCACAAGATTCTCTTGCACTCTCCCAACTGTCTCACATTGAACCGTAAAAAATCGACCAACACTTAGCCAATTCCCTACCTCTAATTAGCCTGCTTGCCTTATGCAATTCATGTGGAATGAAATCCTTATTCTTTAGGAATTTCAGCCTTCCAAAACTGCACAATTCTCATGGCCAATCTAATGGATGTCTTGCTGCATGCGACCAACCTACTAATGATACAACTTATAGTTAACATCCCTTTAACCTTTATCTCAACTTGGTCTCCACTGGAACTGACATGCATGTAGCTATTAATAGTAAATCATCAGTAGCATGGCATATCACTGCATGTGAATTAAATTTGATTTAATTCACTTGATCTCTCACTAGTCCAACAAATAGTTACAACTAGTCCAACAGACATTAACTCAATAAGTTGAGTTAACTGATTTCTCATGCATTAAACTAATTCAATAACTGCAATTCAAACTCCATAACTAATAGAATGACTCTACATGCCTCACCAGCCACCCTCAAATCGAAATTCATGAGCTAACTAAGTTTATCACACCTATTTAGCTATAGAAGTGATTATGAGATAAGATTACATTTTATTGTCCAATTTAATTAAAGGAAAATTAAATTAGACACACATTTCTTATTGACTTTTCAACATAAAAATCCTATGATGATAGTGCCCATTTCTACAAAAAGAAGCTATAGGTTTCAAGACTCGAGTTATAGAACTATAGTAGACATGCCCCATAATGCTATAAGAGACATAGGGTTCACTACAGGAAAGCAATGTGCTATTTAAATCACTCATAAAGACCCTTGAGAAGGTTGGAAAGAGTTGTGAAACCATGAGTTGTGAACCTCTATTTATACTTTTCAATGTTGCCATCTATTCCATGCTAGATTTTGAAAAACCATTTTGAAGTCACAATAGATTTCCCATGAGGTCTCGGCACAACTTCCCATACATCTTTTTTCACAATCGGTTCATATTCTTCAACCTAAGCATCCTTCCAAGTTTGTTCTTTGACTACTTCTTTAAATTAGGATGGTTCGACTTGTATCATGGTACTCATAGCTACAACATAACCCTAATACATGTAAGGTTCCTTCCTTTCTCTGAATGATTAACAAACAAGAATACTCCTTTCATTGTCTTGAAGAGTGTCGTGAAGCCAAAGTGGTATTTTCATTGAAGGAGGATCATTGGGAGGTGGATCTAAAGGTTCCATAAGCTCCATGGGTGTATCATCATTATCTGACTCGGGCATAGAAGAGATACCTAGAATATCCTTATCATCACCATCTTCCTTGGAAGGCAGAGGAAGGTCTCTCACTTTATAAAGCCTTGCATCTTCATCGAAGGTTACGTTCTATTAATTTCAACCTTCCTTTGACCAGGAATATATATTAGGTATGCCTTTGAGTTTTCATATTAACCCATGGTAGATTAGGATAGGCCATTGTAGGCCAAGTTAGGCTAGGGTAGGCTAAAGTAGATTATCCTAGTACAAAGTAGGCTAACCTAGGCTAGGCTAGGATATTCTAGATTAGCTAGGCTAGGCTAGAGTAGGCTAGGTTTTCCTTCAGTAGGCTAGGTGAGCCTTAGCCTAGGCTAGGGTAGAGTAGGCTACCAGAGGCTAGACTAGGCTCATACTGAGTGGGTTGGGCTAGATTAAGCTAAAGTAGGATAGAGTAGTCTAAACTAGGCTAAGATAGGGTAGAGTAGGCTAACCTCGCATAGGCTATCCTAGAGTAGGGTTAACAACATTAAAGTAGGTTAGGCTAGGCCATTCTGGGCTAGAATATCTTAGGCTAAGCTAGGCTAGGCCATGCTGGGCTAGAATATCTTAGGCTAAGCTAGGCTAGGCCATGCTGGGCTAGAATATCTTAGGCTAAGCTAGGCTAGGATAAGTTAGAATAAGCTAGCTTTGTGTAGGTTATGTAAAACTAGGCTAAGTTAGGCTAGAATAGGTTAGGATAGGATAAGATAAGATAAGCTAGCGTATTTTAAGCTAAGGTAGAGTAGGCTTGCTATGCTAGAGTCAATTAAGCTAGGCTAGAGTAGGTTAGGCGAAAGTAGGATAGGCTAGGCTTGGCTAGGCAAGAGTAGAGTAAGATGAGCTATAGTATGATAGGTTAGGCTATGTAATGTAAGGCTAGGCTAGACTTTTCTAGGTTAGGGTTTGCTATATTAGGCAAGGTTATTCTAGCCTAAAGTATGCTAATATAGAGTAGTCTAGAATAGGCTAGGACAGGTTAAAGGTTGATAG
The DNA here is from genome assembly GCA_034641835.2 of Pinus albicaulis. Taxonomy (NCBI): domain Eukaryota; kingdom Viridiplantae; phylum Streptophyta; class Pinopsida; order Pinales; family Pinaceae; genus Pinus; species Pinus albicaulis. Next base: position 97,225 of record JAXQQM020083056.1, read on the forward strand.
AGAGAACCAAATTAACCTAGGCTACATTTGTCTAGGCTAAAGTAGGCTAGGTTAATGTAGGATACGAATTTCTTCAAAAATATTGAATTTCTCGAGGTACATGTAGATAGTTGGTTTGTAGGTTATCCTAGAGTAGGCGAGGATAGGTTAGAGTTGGATAGCCTAGGCTATAATAGTCTAGGTTATGAGAGATTAGGCTAGGCTAGGTTAGAATAAGCTTTCCTAGGAAACGCTAGGCTATAAAATGCTTTGATAGGTTGGGCTAGGCTAGTGTAGGTAACATTTTGCTGAGTTGGGCTATGCTATAGTAGCCTAAGCAAGAGTAAGCTAAGAAAAATTGTGTTTATCTAGAGTGGGTTATGCTCGACTAGGATAGGCTATGCTAGACTAGTCTAGGGTAGTTGTAACATCTCGATTTCAGAAAAGAAAAAAAATAAAAAATAAAAACAAAATAAAATAAAATAAGATAAAATAAAATAAAATCTATTTATAGCAATACTACTAATCACACCTCATGAATTAATTATTGTTCGTCACATTCTAACATATATCATCCATTAATATTTTACTTTGTTGTACTTTTAATCTTTCCTAAATGGCACATATACTTGTTGGGACTAAATTTACAAGTCTACCACTTCAACGAAATTATATGTTCTATGAAACCATCCTAATTTTAGTTTACATGGAAAATCATAAGGTAATAGTTAAACTTCCCCTCCTTAACTATTAACACACTTTCCTTTCTCATTTAAACTACTTATACATACTCTAAGCCTAAATCATCCCCAACCACCTACACATTGATCTAGCTTTACCTTAAAATTTATAACCCATCATTACTTCATGATATATATATATATATATATATACAAGAAATGACCTTGGTCTAGCTTTGTTCTAAAAGATAATAATTGTCACGTAGGTTTAGAACCTCTATACGAAATTATTATTAAGAGTTCTCATTGTGTTCATATGTGTATCCACATCTTTTATTTAATCCATCTCACCAAAGCACATTATCCTTCCATCAAAGAGATATATCTAAAATCGAATCTTATGTGAAACCCTCATTCCACCAATTCACTTAATTTTTCCAAAGTTTACTTGGACGTTGGCTATCTACGTGACAAATCAGAATGTATACCATATAAGACTGAATGTCATATTTGATTCACATGTACTAATTCGTATTATGCATTCACTACATTATCAAAATTAAATCTGTCATTGGAATTTTGAGGCTTAGTGATTGCTATGGTTTAATTTGAGTGGTTCCTTCGTATGAGTGTACACCAAATCTTTGAAGGTAATTTTCCTCGTGATATATTGACATTAAATTGGATGTATATCATCACATGGCTTTTCTGGTTCTTGATTTAACCCGTCAATCCATGGGAATTCGTCCACACACCAAATCTCTTATACGTGGATGGTTTGGATCTATTCCCAGTTAAGGTTTGAGACTCCATAAATGATTTCGTTGTTGACTTATGACTATTTTTCACTCCACGCTTTTAGCGAGAATCCTTAATTCTGCCTCGGATCTGTGTTTCACTTACATTTCATCAATGTTACTCTAATCTCTTCCTTAGTTTATCTGTGAGAGGAGAAATTACTCTAGTCCAATTTCTACATAGAGGTTGCATTCATCGTTCTCTCCAGGAAAGATATGTCGTTTCCCCAGATTTCTTGGAGCTTGACCTGTGTTATTTATTATTTTCATAGTTCTAGTTATTTAGTTTCTTTTCTAACTTCTTCGCTACTTTCTCTACAGGAATTCCATAGGGTTGCATCTCTAAATCATGAACAGGACTTGGGTTAGGCGTGTTTTAACCGAACCCCCTCTTTCTAGGTATTCCTTTGAATCGGTTTTCAACTTACTCTATCTTTTATTTCCAAAATTTCCACTGTATTAATTATCTACAGGTCAAATGTGAATTACCCGATCTAATAATGTGGTATTGATTTAATTCAAGGAATATTTCATCACTTGTTTAGATTTCTGCTAACTTTAGTTAGAAACTATTCCCTAGAGAGATTATCGTGTGGGAGTCCCTTTCAGACATCCACTGTCATTGCTTATTCTAGATGTCAAAGTTTGTTTCGGCATTTACGGTGCTCCTTTCAATTACACCACACTTTGTTTTTATTTTGTTTTTAGCTTTAGCATTGACTACTATTGCTGGTAAGTATTTGTGACTGCGGTTTTTGGTTAACATAAATGGCCAGACGGAAGGACCCGCTCTCATTCCATCATTGCCATCCCAGAATCATTACCAAAACTTACAGGTAGTATCAATACCACTACATCCTCCTTTAATGGTTTATCTTTACCATTAACAATTTTCTAAAACATTTACTATCTGATTGTACTCACTTAACTTGTTTTACTGAGACCTCCATCGATTGATGAATGTATTTGATGGTCATTGTTAACTCTCTATGGTAGAATTTTTATCGTAAATTGAAAAATGCATGCCCATTATTCCCGCATACCAAATGGGGTTTTTATTAGATACTTAGGACCTTTGATTAAGATACTTATAACCTTCAATTCTTTAATCAATATTCTCAATAGAGATATGTATTGCATTTTTAATTCAATTGTATAGTCTCAATAATGACGATACTCTGGTGCTCGGATAGTTTTAGTTTAAACCATTTTCATAAATAGGTTTTTCAATTGGTTGATTTCTACGATGGATTTCTTCTCATTGTTTCACCATTCCGTACATATTTTTACTACGTTTCGAGCTTAGTTTCACTACTCCCATAGTAGCATAACGCTTATTAGTTCCTTTTACTTAGTACCGGAATGATGTCATTCCTCTTATTTTGAATATTTATTGATAAATTCTCGGAGATTTTTTTTTAACAATTTTGACTAAATTTCTTTCTGTTTAGGATGTACATTACGTCCTTCTCTGGAATAACTAATTCTCCTCTTGTTATTATAGATTTAATTTTATCCATCTATAATTAAGGTACTTATTTAACCCTTTTGGGTTTACAATATGTATTATTTCCTGTTATGTTTATATTCCTGAACCATAACTAATTCATAGTTCTGTCCTTTACAGGTACTATTTACATATTTCTAAATTTGCATACTCATGCTAGCCTTTTCTATTCAATCATAATTGTGGACTGTTTCTCTTCAAGTTGGTCCAATAACCCACTTGGGCTTTCTGATATGCCATCTCTGCATAATTTCGAGAGAGACTTTATAGTTTATTTTAAATGGGACAGAGTTCCCAAATTTGTATAATTTAGTTATGCTTAGATTGAATTTGAACTGTGTAACTCTATGGATCTATATCCTTATAGTTACATGACTATTTAATGTATGGAGTTGACTATTTTCTCCTTTAAGGAAGTTATGTTTGCACTCTTATATAATACGTTTCTTAAAGTTGATATTTCCATTATAGTGATAATTTCTGAGTTCTTCCTGGAAATTACTATCACTGCCTATTATATCTCAGTTCTTGTATTACTTTGTCTAGTTATACTACAGCATAAGAATTTACTTGATTGTACTAATTCCACAGCAACTGTCATGCATAATTATTTCCATTCTATATTAATTTAATTTTAGCATTTCCTGATTGGTAGATTAATCCAAAAACAATAGTATTATTCAGAAATAATTTCTAAGAGTCACCTAACCTCATATTTAAACCTTCATTAGGGTTTCGATATTCTAAGAGTTGGCACTCTTTAGATTAATGTTTGTGCAAACATACAGAGACAGACTGTATTTATTATAGGCTACTCTGTTAAATGTACAAACCTACCACTTGAATTACACTTAGTCATTTTAATTTGTCTTTATTATACAACATCTACTCATGCATAGATTTAATCAAGTTCATGTATACAATTTTACTTCACCATAATAAGCATAATAATACTAAAATTCTAAGTTAAAATGAATCAACTGGTGCATATCACTTAAGGTAGACTAATTTCCACCCAACCTTTGATCTTTTTCTCCACAGCTCCCCCTGAGCAGAGATCCAATCTTCCAATAATAGAAAACCCCTTGTCTATCCTCAATCTGCTTACTTAAACCTGTTTTCCCATCAGCTTGTTTCCTTAACTGTGTCCAGTTAATCAGGATGTTGTTTTCCTTTTTTCCTGGGCTTTCCTTTTGTTTCTTCCACAAAAGTACTTTAAAACTAGCTTTTCCTCTTTCTAGTTTTATTCCACCTCTTCCCAGTAACTTTCCTCTTTACTGGGGTAGATTTTTAGATTTTTATCTCCAATCTAAAAATTTATATTTAATTTATTTTTTCCAAGGATTTTTGGAGATTTGGGAAATTCTTATGAACCTTATCCATCCACATGGATTTGGTTTCCTAATCTCTAATCATAATCTACTCTTTTCACAATTAATTTCATTTTTGTTTTATTCAATTAAAATAATAAAATAAATTCACAATAATTTTTTTCCTTTTGGGTCCACTTTACCCTTTAGGACTGTTCAAATGTCTAATAAAAGCAGAGAAACTAGGGACATTACATATTCCCCCTTTAAAACAAAACACCCTCCTCGGTGTTGCAAAGACAAAAATACAAAATTCAATTTTCAAACAGTGATGGATATTTTTCCTTCATATGTTCCTCTCGCTCCCAAGTAGCTTCTTTGGGTGCAAAGTGCCTCCATTGCACTTCCACCCTGGCCATTGTTTTGTTTCTAAGCTCAATTTTTTCCCATGCCAAAATGTGAAATGGCTTTGGAAGGAACTCCCTTCTAGTTCCACCAGTATCACATTCCAACGAGCAACATGAGCAAGATCATGCATGTAATTTTTTAATAACAAAATGTGAAAAACGTTGTGAACCTTAATATGACTAGGTAAAGCCAATTTATATGCTACTGGTCCATCGAAGTGATATATTTAAAATCAAATCTTATTTGAAACCCTCATTCCACCGATTCACTTAATTTTTCAAAATTTTACTTGAATGTTGGCTACCTATGTGACAAATCTGAATTCATACCATATAATATTGAACATTATATTGGATTCACATGTATTAATTCGTATAATGTGTTCACTACATTTTTAGAATTAAATTCGTCATTAGAATTTTGAGGCGTAGTGATTTCTATGGTTTAATTTGAGTGGTTCCTCCATATGAATTTACACCAAATCTCTGAAGGTAATTTTCCTCGGGATATCTTGACATTAAATTGGATGTACAGCGTCACATGGCTTGTCTGGTTCTTGATTGAACCCATTAATCCATGGGAATTCCTCCACACACCAGATCTCTTACACATGGATGGTTTGGATCTATTCCTAGTTAGGGTTTGAGACTCCATAAATGATTTCGTTTTTGACTTGTGACTATTTTTCACTCCACACATTTAGTGAGCATCCTTCAAGTTGCCTCAAATCCGCGTTTCACTTACATTTCATCAATGTTACTCTCATCTCTTCCTTAGTTTATCTGTGAGAGGAGAAATCACTTTGGTCAGTTAAAGCTAAGCTTCTGGTTTCTACACAGAGGTTGCATTCATTATTCTCTCTAGGTAAGATACGTTGTTTCCCTAGATTTCTTGGAGCTTGACCTCTATTATTTCTTATTTTCATAGTTCTAGTTATTTATTTTATTTTCTAACTTGTTCGTTGCTTTCTCTACCAGAACTCCATAGGGTTACGTATTCCTTTGAACTGGTTTTCTCTACCAGAACCCCCTCTTTCCAGGTATTCCTTTGAACTGGTTTTCAGCTTACACTGTCTTTGATTTCCAAAATTTCCAATGAATTATTTATCTACAGGTCAAATACAAATTACCAGTTCTAATAATGTGGTATTTATTTAATTCAAGGAATATTTTGTCACTTGTTTAGAATTCTGCTAAGTTTAGTTAGCAATTATGTTGCAGAGAGATTATCGTGTGGGAGTCCCTTTCGGACATCCACTGTCAATGCTTATTATATATGTGAAAGTTTTTTTCAGTGTTTATGGTGCTCCTTCTGGTTACACCACAATTTGTTTTTATTTTTTTTTTAGATTTAGCATTGGCTACTATTACTGGTAAATGTTTGTGATTGTGGTTTTTGGTTAACGCAGATGGCCAGATGAAAGGACCTCCTCTCGTCTCATCATTGCAATCCCAAAATCGTTACCAAAACTTACAGGTAGTCTCAATACCACTACAACCTCCTTTAATGGTTTATCTTTACCAAAAAAATTTCTAAAACATTTATTATCTGAATGTACTCACTTAACTCATTTTACGGAGACATCCATCAATTGATGAATGTATTTGATGGTCATTGTTAACCCTCTGTGGTAGCATTTTTATTGTAAATTGAAAAACACATGCCCATTATTCATGCATACCAAATGGGGTTTTTATAAGATACTTAGGAGAGTCGATTCTTTAATCAATATTCTCAATAGAGATATGATTGCATTTTTAATTCAATTTCGTATACTCTGAATAATGATGATACTCTAGTGTTCGGATGGTATCATTTTAAACCATTTTCATAAATAGGTTTTGCACTTGGTTTATTTCTATGATGGATTTCTTCTCATCGTTTCACCATTCTGTACATATTTTTACTAAGTTTCGAGCTGAGTTTCACTACTTTCATGCTAGCATAACGCTTATAAGTTTCTTTTACTTAGTACCAAAATGATGCCATTCCTCTTATTTTGAATGTTTATTGATAAATTCTCGAAGATTTTGTTTTAACAATTTTGAATAAATTTCTTTCTGTTTAGGATGTACATTATGTCCTTCTCTGCAATAACTAATTCTCCTCTTGTTATTGCATATTGAGTTTTCTACATTTGTACATAAGGTAATTACTTAACCCCTTTGAGTTTACAATCTAGTATTATTTCCTGTTATGTTTATATTCCTGACCCAAAACTAATTCATAGTTTTGTTTTGTGCAGGTACTATTTACATAATTCTGGATTTGCATACTGCTGCTAGCCTTTTCTATTCAATCATAATTGTGGATTGTTTCTCTTTAGGTTGGTCCAGTAACCCACTTGGGCTTTGTGATATGTCATCTCTGCATAATTTCTAGAGAGACTTTACAATTTATTTTAAATAGGACAGAGTTCCCAAATTTGTATAATTTAATTATACTCAGATTGAATTTGAACTGTGAAACTCTATTGATTTATATCCTTATAATTACATGACTATTTAATGTATGGAACAGACTCTTTTCTCCTTTAATGAATTTATGTTTGAACTCTTATATAATACTTTTCTTAAAGTTGATATTTCCATTATAGTAATAACTTCTGAGTTCTTCGTGGAAAGAATTACTATCACTGTCTATTATATCTCAGTTCTTGTATTACTTTATCCAGTCATACTACAAAATAAGAATTTACTTGACTATACTAATTCCACAGTAACTGTCATGCATATTTACTTCCATTCTATATTAATTTAATTTTAGCATTTCCTGATTGGTAGATTAATGCTAAAACAGTAGTATTATTCAGAAATAATTTCTGAGAGTCACCTAAGCTCATATTTAAACCTTCATTAAGGTTTAGATATTTTAAGAGTTGGTACTCTTCACATTAATATCTGTGAAACCATACTTTGTTAAATGTACAGACCTACAAGTTGACTTACACTTAGTCATTTTAACTTGTCTTTATTATACAACATCTACTCATGCATAGCTTTAATCAAATTCATGTATACAAGTTTACTTCACCATAATAAGCATAATAATACTAAAATTCTAAGTTAAAATGAATTAATTGGTGCATACCACTTAAGGTAGACTATTCTCCACACAATCGTTGAGCTCTTTCTCCACATATCCCCCTGAGCAGAGATCCAATCTTCCAGCAATAGACAACCCCTTTTTTATCTTCAATATTCTTGCCTAAGCCTACTTTCCCATAAACCTATTTCCATAACTGTGTCAAGTTAATTAGGATGTTGTTTTCCTTTTTTCTTAGGCTTTCCTTTTGTTTCTTCCACAAAAGTACTTTAAAACTAGTTTTTCCTCTTTCTAGTTTTATTCCACCTTTTCCCAGTAAATTTCCTCTTTACTAGGGTAGCTTTTTAAATTTTTAACTCCAATCTAAATTTTATATTTAATTTATTTTCTCCAAGGATTTTGGAGATCTGGGAAATTCTTATGAACCTTATCCATCCTCGTGGATTTGGTTTCATGATCTCTAATCATAATCTAGTCTTTTCACAATTAATTCCATTTTTATTTTATTCAATTAAAGTAATAAAATAAATCCACAATAATTTGTTTTCCTTTGAGGTCCACTTTACCCTTTAGGACTGTTCAAATGTCTAATAAAAGTAGAGAAACTGGGGTCATTACACTAGCCCATAGTGCGTTAGGATCAACTAGAGTAGGCTAGGCTAGGGAGGGATTATTGCATTTCTTGGAGCCTCTTGCAAGGATGCATTAATATGCAGAATATTCCTAGACACATCATTGATGGTGGAAGCCTCTTGAATTTTCAATAAGTATTGTATACATCTCCTATCTTCAGGATAATCTCATAGTAGGTGTGGTTCGCCGCATCCCTGACACTTTAAAGGATTTTTTTCTTCTCAATTAAATCCTTTATTATTACAATTTAGATTTTTTAGACCCAGTCTAAGTTTACATCTGAGTCCTTTAGGTTTGATTTTTATTTTTATTGAAACTCTAATTTTGATTCCCCTTATGAGATTGCTTAAATTGCCTAAGTTTTCCTCCTTTTCCACCTTGGGCAAAAAATTCCTTCTTATTATTTGGCCATGATTTAAAACTCTCATCACTTTTCTTGACCTTCTAGTAACAAATTATTTCTTTTATAATAACCTCATCCATGGTTTTGCAATTATTGTACTCGATTTATTCCTTTCAAGAGAGATGGACTCAATTTATAAAGCATTGTACTTTTTCTTTTTATTCCCTTATGTACAGTATATATCATAAAAATTTGTAAATTTTGTTATCAACTCATCAAATGACACAGGAAAGATTAAAATCATGAAGTTCATTGGTTTTATCATTAAAATATTTTTTTTAATGATTCATTGGAATTATTTCTAATTAAATGATTTATTTTATAAATTATACATTGCTCTCACTTCTTCCCACCATGAGGAAGATTTTTGTTGTAGTTGGTAAGTATCTAATTTGGCTTTCAATTGAGTAGAATAGTCATAAACTTCAAAATATTTGTTGATATTGGGTATACATGCTTTCATTGTTTCTTTATATTCCCCATCATATGTTGGGACTGTGATCTTTTTTTTATTGTCCTTGTAACTCCATTTTGGGCTTCTTTCCATGCTTAGAATTAAATATTAATGAACTATGTTTCTCCCTTTTAGATTTGTCTTTCTTAATTTTAGCCATCTCTTCAAAGGTATTTCACAATGATTTCTCTCCTAAGTTTTATTCTACCTCATTGTTTCTACAATCTTTTGGATTCATCTTGTTTGACTGATTTTTAATCAATCGGTCTTGTTCTACAGTAGCTTTTAGTAGTTGTTCATGTATGGCATGAATATTCACCAACTCTCTCCACAAATATCTCATCATATTCAATAATTCCATGGTCGGTACTTGTTCCTATTGACGTAAATGCACATAGGTTTTTTCATCATATATATGGGTATCTCCTTGTAGTTTTGCCAAAAAAAAAAAAATGTTTTAAACTTCTTTGTATTCTACACAAAAGAAAACATTCATTTTGTTAGATGGATTCATGGTCAGCACAAAGGTCACAATATTAGAATTGTTTTTCTTGTAACACCCCTCTAAGATATACATATTTGTATATAGCATATGCATAAATTCATATATTCACTAAAAATTTCTTGGAACTCTTCTTCCCAAGGAAACACTTGATTCCCAAATTCCTCCTTACTTTTTCCAAATTTGAGTTCTATATATAATATCTTTCTATATTGTTATATGACATGGAACTCCACTTGAGAAATTTGTTATAGTTCAATGTTTCCTATTTATTACTTGGGTATGACTATTTGGGATGATTGTTTACTGAACCCTTTCCAATAGTTAAGGACTGATATCATACTATTTGGGATGTTGGTCTGAGCTTGCCAACACTGGAAATTTGCATCTTTTTACATAGGAAAGATCACATAACATCTCAAATTCCTCACCTCCTACCAAACTATGATCAAACACTCCAAGATCCAATACTCTATAACTTGCAAACATAAAACTTAATTCCTATCCTCCATGGCACCCTTGCATTGATTACATGGTGGAACTTCGTGGTGGTGGGAACTTCGAGCAACACCAAATCCACTATCATTTTGTTGATCCACCCTGATAAAGGTATAAGTAAATATTAATTTTAAGCTTATTAAAAATATTATAAAAATATATATGATATAAAATATGAATATCAAAGTTAAATTTATTTAAAATTTCCTTAGGATGTCAACTTTTATAAAATATAATGATGATAAAAGCATAGACATGTAGTACAACTTTATTTATTTTTGAAATATCATGTCTATATAGTATTACTCTTGAGAATACATTTTTTTTTATGTTTATGTAATCATGATTTAATGTCAAACTAAGTGCATAACTTCATAAAAATTAAAAAATATCTTTTTGTTTGTTTGTTTTATGTTGCTCAAATTCTTATATTAATTACTCAAAAAAGGAATATAGGTGATCATATATTTTTTTGTTGAGAGAGTTGTACATTACTTTGAACACAAAGAATGATTTCTACAAAACACCAAAAAAACAAATAAAAACAAAAGAAAAAATATTTATATTTATCCATGTTTAGTTAATATTTAATATTACAATATTATATTTTATTAAACCAATTAACATTATAAATACTAATTTTATTATTATTATTATTATTATTGCTAAAATATTTTATTAAAGTTATTAATATTATAAGTGTTATTATTATCATTTTTATTATACGTTGGTAGTATTAATTGTATTTTTTACATTTTGGATAAAATTTTATATTAACCATATAATATAATTAATTAATTAAGATAAATTGTAATGTTTTTACATTAATCACATAAATTTTTTCCAATCATTAATTTATATAAATATATGGAAAACCTTATTCATAATAAAATCCATCTTAATTCAAGATCTACCAAGCATGGAGAGGGATCAACTGTGCCAATATGAAAAACATAATTTTGAGTCCAAAATTTAGGAAAGTTTTGTACCTCAAGAGATTTGATCCTATGGACACTTGGTAGATATAGAGTTAATATGCATCTACCCTAATTATTAGCAATATTGTTTACACCCCTTTCTAATCTTCCTTATCAAATCTAGCCATTTATATACCTTCATCTAATCTAATTTTTAATATCAATTTAATTTTAACCTAATAATCATTTTAAGTGACCCTAAATTTATTACTCTTAGAGAGATTTATGTATCCCTAATATATCCTTAATGATTAGTGGAGTGTACACGTGAAAATTGCTATAAGCCCTATAATTTAAGGACATGTTTCTTTAAAAAATAACTTCAAAAATATTATCTATACCAATTTAAGTCCTGAGGTTGACCCCTCTCTCTCACTTTCTCTCTCTCATGTATCATAATAGATATATTTATAAATATGCATCATTTTTATTTAACATGTTTTATAAGTTATCAATTTGTTTTAGTATTGAATATATAGATAGATAGGTAAATAGATAGAAATATAATTTAGAAAAAGGAGTTTTTTTTTTTTTTTTTGGTAGATATTGAATTTTATATGATTATTAAATAAAATTATATATGAAATAGAATGGTCTATAAATGTAGGAGTACTTCCCCCATTTCATGGATAGTAAATAGAGTAAACTATTAGCCTTGCTTAGGGGGCATCACCACAAAGGAATGAGCCTCACCCCAAGGTTATTAAATAGAGTCAACTTGGTGATCAAGAACAACTAGCAACAATATTAGAACTTCACATCTACCTCTAGAGTGCTTAAGCTAACCCTTGTGGCTAAAATATATTTGTATATATATATATATATATATATATATATATATATATATATATATATATATATATATATATATATATATATATCAATTTTGATTTTTTAATATAAATTTATTAGTAAAATTAATAATATTTTATCTTTTTATTAATTATACATTTTTAAATATCATGGTTATAAATATGAATAGTTATATTTAAATTTAATTTAAGATGATGCATATTTCTGGGGAGGGATTTTTTTGTAATTTTAATAATAATAAAAAATTCATTATTTTTCTTTTTTATTTAAATGTCAGTGCTCATATGAATGAAACCTAACCTTTGGCCTCAATAGCCACAAACCATGGGAATTTAATTCATCAAAATCCCCCATGAATGGCCTCAATATCCACAATCCATGGACATTTAATTCATCAAAATCCCCGATGAATAGGACTTGCCATGACTAGATTTTTTCACATAAAGTTTCAAATTGTGAATCTTTCACCATGGAGTGTCTTAAAAGAGGATCGCTATCTATTCTATACCTTATGGCCTTATTAATCAAAAAAAGTACAATATAACAAAATAAATTTCTTCATTTTATTACTTTTTATTATTTTATTTTTTTATTCTACAACCTAACCTTTCATATTATTATTTTTTATTTAATATTTCATTTTATAAACATTAGAACATCTCTTTAATATTGAGTCAATATTTAGATTTTTACACTTATTTATGGACACTACAACTCCCTCATAATAGGATATAAGTGTATCTTGAGAATGAAGAAATAAAAAAATATAAATTAAAAAGACAATAAAAAGTAAAATGTGGTAAAAGTATTAATTCCTTCCAATTCAATTTATTATACTCTAATTTATTTATTTTTAATACAACTACAAACAAATTATCTTTGAAAAAAACGTAAAATAAAATAAATTTAAATTTAAATAGTAATGATTTACACTTGGAGAGATCTCTCCTAGCACATGATATATGTAAACTTAGATGAATTTATGCTACTTAATAAAAATATTTTTAAAATATATAGATGAAAAATATAATAGTTATAAATTAAAATTCATTAGATTATAAATATTAAAATAATAATTCATATTCATAAAAATTATATTTTAGAACTTCATATTCAGATATAAATAATAAACATATACAAATTTATCATTTACAATCAAAATCAATATTTTGATGTATTGGAGTCTAGAGGATATATATAGCATTAGAAAAATTAAGTTATAAATTATAAACCATGTGAAAGGTTATTAATGACATTAAAATAAGAGTATTTTTATACATAGATATAGTGATATTTATATAGATAATATTACTAATAATCTCTTTGGCGAGGATGGATGACCATAATAATGAGGGGCTTAAGGGTAGGGGGGGGTTTCCACCCCATAAAATCCCAGTTCCAATAAAGAGGGGTCCATTGTGGCATGCCCCCCAATGAAATGTTATGTTGAATTTAATGGTTGGTACCTTTCCAAGAATCTTGATATTTATCTTCAAGGGTGGAAGGGTAGAGTTATGGAAAACTCTACATGCCTGGATCTTGGATTTTGATGTGAGAAGTTACCTATCAACATGGCTATTTCTGGTGCAAACCTTTGGTTGGGAAAAAACATGTCTAAAAACATTGGGGCAAGGGCGTCAGGAAAGGGTTGACTCTTCACAAGCAGGTGCATGACTTTGATGTTGGTCTACGGTATGGAATCCACATTTTTTTAGGTTGATTTCAGAGGTAATATTTATTTCTTTGATAGTTTGTTTGATAGTATTTATGGTGTTCTAATGTTTTTTTTCTGACACATTTCTCATATAAAGTTGGATATTGACTTCTCTTAGTTTTTTTCATTCAATACTATGTTCGCTCTATCGGTTTGTGTCTTGTGAATTATACCAAGCAGATAAACAACAAGTATTTGGCTCCCATCCCCTCATTTCAGCTATGTAGTGGTGTTTTTCTTTCCTAGGAGGTGGGACTCCACTTTTCTTACATGTTCCATGTCTATTTTCCTATGGTTTGGCACCATCATTAACCCTTTGGTACTATGGACAGAGGGAGACTGAAGTCTATCTTGGTGTCTGGTATACTCTAAGAATCTCTATTCATTTGGTCTAGGGGATTACTCAATCAATTCCCCTATGTGAATGGCTTGTGGTTTACATTGTTGTATTTTCTATTTATTTCAAAATTCCACATCAACGAGGCTATGTTCATCGGGGTGCAAAAAAATGGGTAAAATCTAATCAGGGTGCATGGAATCAAGGACAATCAATTCAACCTCACTCTCAAGTTTTAACTGAAGAGGGTGTAATAATATTCCAAGCTACCACGTCTTCGAGACCATATGTTAGTATCTCCCACCTTGAAATATGTGTCAAAGGAAATAGGAAACTGCTCTCACACTCTAATATCATCAATGAATTCTTGCATTCTCTCCCAGGAACTGGAAACACCAAGGGAAAGAGAATTAAATGTATTAATTCATTCAGGACTCTTTAGGATCATCTTAGATCAATACTCTCCAGTGAGAGGGTTTTGGGCCTCCAAACGATTATTAATCAAACACTAAGTGTGGGATATTACTCCTTGCATGTTTCCTATATTTCCACCCTATATTAACTATTTGGATCATTCTTAAACGGTTGCATAACAATAATGAAAACTAAAACCATAGTTTTAGCCTTTTTCTCTTTCCCACACCATTTAATATGTGTTACTTAAACCACTTTCCATGAAAAATACATTAGCAACATTAATAAATAAAAATATACTAATAAAAACAAACTAACATGTTTAATCCTTTTGAAAGGTTCCCACAAATATTTACCATGCTCTTGACCAACTTCTTTGTCCACTTTTGTAGATATGAGTGAAAAAATGTTACTCACATTCCCAAGTCTTTTTAACTTCACTCTAGTTAGTAGTGAAGAATAATCCTTAATTTGCTGAGCCCAGATGATATACTCTATTCCTTCCTTGAAAAGATGATATTTGTTTGTATTTCTACAGTAGATAGCCTTCTTATTCAACACATAAGGACTTCTAAGCATTATTTCACAAATATCCAGTGGAACCAAATCTAGTTCAACTTCATCGAAAAATATAGATGTAATATAAAACCTAAGCTTGTAGTTCTCAGTTACTTATAGCTTAGTGTAGTTACACACCCTTCTAATAAAATAAGGTTTATGATGCAATGTTGCTTCCAATTCAATTTTTGAACAACTACCTCAAATACCATATTGTCTTGAGAACGAATGTCAAACAAAGTATCTTCTTTTACATGGTTAGTTATCACCGTTATGGTAAATATTTCATTCCTCTTTGTTGTAGAAATAAACGACAAAATAGAAGAACCAAAACCAACATCTAAAAACAATAAATCGTCCAAACCCATAACCACAACTTATGCCTCATTGCCAGAGTCTGATCTAAGATCCCATTGGATTGTTACTACTACCATATACTTTCCCTTATTGCCTCAAAACCACTTAGGCCTCAACTCCAGATGTAGCTTCCAATAATGATCATTATTGTCTCCCTCTTTCTTATGATGGATGCAAGAAATTTTCTCATTGCCCTTCTTCACAAAATTTGTTATCTTTGGTACCTCTTTTCCTTTGTATTTTTCATCTTTTGATTGAATGTAATATATAATGACTCCAACACCTTGTTCACCTACTTCAATATAGGTTGCTTGTACACAAACCTCATCCAAGGTAGACGGATTTAATAGAAAAATGGTATTTGTTGATACACCCAAGCAAACTACCAATATACTTCAAAAGAGTCTCTTGTGTATTAAGTTGAATATTTAAATCCAATTCCTTTTTCTTCAACTACTATGTAAATTTTTGCACACTTTGGCCTCTATGCTTCTACATAGCTTTCCATTCTATTTTTTCCTTTTGTGCATATGCCAAAGGATGTAATTCATTTTTTAAAGTTGATGTAAATTCAAACAATGAGGAAAGAGTTTTTCCTTCTTGAATTGTAGTCTCCCAACATACATTAGGGGAATTTTGAGACCTAAAATGGGCCTCTTAAGGAAATTATAAGAAAATAGTGGAAATAATAAAATAATATTAGATTACATCATCAAATTCAATAGGGGAAAAGGAAAAAACTACTTTTACAACTTGTGCTTTCAACTTATCTTCCTATGGGTTTACTCAAATTTCGAGTAGGGACACTCGTTGGATGTATAAATTGTTTCTAAATCCAAGGAGTGTGCATGTTGCATAGTTTCGATGGACCCTACCACATGAAAAATGAGAAATACATGAAAAATGTGATTGCAAGTATAAAACATGGGTACTCTTTGGTTGAGTAATTAATTTTTTCAAACAATGAGTACTCCCGTCTAAAATTTGAGTAAAAAATTAGGGATATAACTCAAAAATACAAGTTTAAAAAGTAGTTTTATTTTTTTATTATTTTTTAATCTTTTTACCTTTTTACCCCAAAAATGGTGAATCATCCCCCATGGTTTACATCATCATCTTGAATCCTATTGGTTCCTATAAAGCTTATTTTGGCTGTACATTTTTCTTATGAGGCTCATTTTAGACCTCAAAAGTTCTCTAATGTTAACGTAGCATCTTCCAATCAAATGGAGGCCAACTAAATCTCTACCTAGTCATCAATGATCTATTGTACATAGTAATAGACTACCATTTGGTGAATCTGATTATCAAGATTTTCAAAATTAAGCTCACCATGATAGACAAAGAAGTCGAATTAAATATCCAACTTCAACAATTGCTTATTTGAAGTGGATTTTCCATGAGGAGATAGAGAAGGAGAAGAAGGAGGACTTGAAGGAGGAGGAGGAGGGACCTTTTCAATTTTCCATAATTTATGTCATCCAATCTTGTAGTTATGTAGTGGTGCATGCAGTATCATTTTCAGCCTTCATTGGTGAAAATTTATCAAACTTTAGTTTTCCAGAGTTGTGAGGTTTGGTGGGCTCCACCCACCCCTTTTTCCTTCATACACAACATTCAAAACAAATACATAGGCTTTATCATTTTCATATCACAGTCTTAGTTTTGGCTCGATGGTTAATTCATTGTTTTGTTGTTCCATAAGATGTGGGTTTAAACCCCATCAATGCCAATTGTTTGAACGAATTAAATTTTTCGTGTTCTTAGATGCCACGTGGTAGCCCCCCATTGGAGAACCTAATATTCCAACTGTGTTTCCATGTGTTGCCACTTGCACTTACCTTGTCAATTGTTGACTCAACCTATGTGTCATCTCCACACTATTCCATATGTCAGTTCTAGAATGTGCCACATCACCCTTTTACTTTAACTTTTTTCCCATTGGTCAAAATCTTAAAACTTCCATTTCTTTTGCATGCAGTCTTCGTTCGACACAACTCAAGCTACATTGGAATTACTTCGTCGAGGTCTTCAACAAGGAACTATTTTCCTTAACTTTTGGGAATTTAAATTTTATTCCTTTTAATTAGGATCCTTCTAGATCACCTTGAAAACATTAACCTACCCTACCTTGGCCTATCCTAATATAGTATGTCCCTGGTCTCTAGCCTAATCTATGTTAAATTAAATTTCTCTAGCATATCATATCATACCCTACTCTACCCTATCCTACTCTAGCCTAATTCTACTTGTCATATCCTAGCCTATTCTAGCTTAGTATACTCTCTCTTAACTTACTCTAGACTTGCCTACCATAGAATACTTTAGCCTTCCCTACTCCAGATTTTCATATTCTAACCTACTATAGCCTAGTGTCCTTTAGCCTACTCTAACCTACTCTATGTTACCCTATTGTATGTTACCCTAGCCTATCCTATATTAGGCTACCATAACTTACTCTAAGCATATGATAGCCTAGCCTAGACAAGCCTACTATAGTTTATCCTAGCCTACCCCGCTCTAAATTTATCTAGCCTAGCATATCCTACTCTAAGCCTAGACTAGTGTAGTATAGTCGACTCTATACTAACTTATCTAATACAACCTA
Organism: Pinus albicaulis; assembly: GCA_034641835.2. NCBI lineage: Eukaryota > Viridiplantae > Streptophyta > Pinopsida > Pinales > Pinaceae > Pinus > Pinus albicaulis. The sequence continues at coordinate 115,219 of JAXQQM020083056.1, forward strand.
GCTTATCCTACCCTCTCCTCTTTCAAATCCTACTCTATCCTAGCCTAATATATCCTAGCCTAGCCTACTTAAGCCTATCCTAGTCTACTCGATCCTAGCTTGCTTTAGCCTACTCCGTCCTAGCTAAGTCTAGTGTACTCTATCCCAACCTAACCTAGATTAGAATAGCCTAAGCTATCATAATCTAGCCTAATATACTTTAAGTTATCCCACTCAAGCCTACCTTATCCTAACATAGCCCACTACAAGCTATCCCACTCCAGCCTAACCTATCTTAGCTTGCTCTAGGTATCTTAGCCTAACTTACTCTAGCCTAGCCAAACCCATCCTAGCCTACCCTACTTTAGCCTAAACGACTCTAGCCTAGCCTTATTTTTCTTATGGTAGCCTATCCTACTCTAACCTATCCTAGCCTAGCCTACTCTAGACTAGTCTACTCTATCATAGCTTATTCTGGTCTACTCTAACCTAGAATAACCTAGCTTACACTACCCTAACATACTCTAGCCTGGCCTACTCCATCCTACCCTAGCATATCCTATCATTACCTACTCTACTTTAGTCTAGACTAGCATAACATATTCTAGCCCCACATAACTTAGCATAAACTAGCTAGCCTAGCCTAGCCTAATTTAGGCTTGTGTACTCTAGCACAGCCAAGCCTAGCCTACTCTAGCCTAGCTTAATATAGCCTAACCTAATCGAGCCTAGCCTAGCCTAACTGAAACTAGCCTGGGCTAGCCTAACCTAGCCTAGCCTAACCTACTTTAGGTTAGCCTTTCCTAGCCTAGCATAGCCTAATCTAATATAGGTTAGCCATTCCCATCATACCCTACTCTACTCTAGCCTAGCGTAGCCTACTCCAGCGTAACCTAACATAGTCTAGCCTAGCTTGGTCTAGCCCAGCACATCCCAACCTATTCTATCCTAGCCTAGCTTAGAATAGCCTATCCTAAGCTAGCTTACTCTACCCTAACATTACTTACCATAACCTAGCCTAGCCTAGCCTAGCCTACTGTAGCATACTGTAGCCTAGTGTAATCTATAATAACCTAGCCTAACCTACTCTACTCTAACCCATCCTACCCTACTTTATCCTAAACTAGCTTAGCTTACTCTAGCATAGAGTACTCTCTCCTAGCCTACTATATCCACACCTAGGCTACCCTATTCTAGCCTAGCCTACTCTAGTGTAGCCTGGCTTACTCTAGCATAGCCTAACATAGCGTACTTTAGCCTACTAACTTAGCCTAGCTTATAATAGCCTACTCTAGTGTACCCTACTCTAGGCTACCATAGCCTAGCCTAACCTAGTCTACTTAACCCTAAACTACTCTAGTTTACCTTAAGCTAACCTAACCTATCCTACTATAGCCTACCATAGCCTACTCTACTTAAGCCTGCTCTACCTCAGCTTCTCTAGCCCACGATAGTCTCGCTTTTCAGTACCCACTTATTCTAGCCTAACTCACTTCTATCCTATCCTACCTAGTTCACCAGCATACTCTATCTCAGCCTAGCTAGCCTGGGCTCAGCTCACTGTACCCTCACCCTAGCTATACTGTAGCTCACTTTCTCACCCCACTTCCTCTAGTTAATCCTAGCCTAGCCTAATCTAGGCTATTGTAAGGTAGCCTACCTTAGCCTACTCTAGCCTAGCCTAACCTAGCCTAACCTAACCTAGCCTAGCCTACCACAGCTTAGCTGACTCTAGCCTAGCCTAGCCTGGCCTAGACTACCCTAGCTTAGTTAACCCTAACCTACCCTTGCATATCCTAGTCTATTCTAGCCTAGCCTACTCTAGCCCAACCTAGCCTAACGTAGCTTATACTATCCTACTCTAGTCTACCCTAGCCTAGACTAACCTAGTCTACTTAAGCCTAACATAGCCTAGCCTGTTGTACGCCACCCTAAGCTAGCATACCTTAACCTACTCTAGCCTGCCCTAGCCTACCTTATCTTAGCTAACTCTAGCCTACCCTAGCTTACCTCACTCTAGCCTAGCCTAGCTTACCCTAGCCTACCCTAGCTTAGCCTACTCTAGCCTACCCTAGCCTAGTTTAGCCTCACGTCACCTAGTCTAGCCTAGCTAGCATAACCTAACCTAGTGTAGCCAAGCCTATTGTAGCATAGCCTATCTCATCCCACTCTAGAATTACCTACCATAGCGTAACCTAGCCTGCTCTAGCCTATCATACTCTAGCATAGCCTTGACTAGCCTACTCTAGCTTAACCTAACCTAGCTTGACCTAATTTACTCTACCTTAGCCTACTCTAGCCTAACCTACTCTTTCTTAGCCTACACTAGTGTACTAGCCTATCCTAGCGTAGCATATTCTACTAGACTACCCTACCCTACCCTACTAGCCTACTCTAGCCTAGCCTAGCCTAGCTCACCCTAGGCTATACTACCTTAGCCTAACCTACTCTAGTGTAGCCTAAAATATCTTAGCCTACTCTAGCCTAATCTACGCTTGCCTTGCCTACTCTATCCTACTCTTGCCTAGCTTACTCTAGCTTACCCTAACCTACTCCCACCTAGCCTATCTTAGCCTAATCTATCCTCGCCTAGCCTAGCCTAGTCTAATCTAGTTTAACCTGCTCTAGCCTAGCCTTCCCTACCCTAGCATACTCTACCTAGCCTTCCTTAGCCTTTCCCAACCTACTATAACTGAGTCTAGCCTAGCATACTCTAACCTAGCCTAGTAGACTCTAGCCTACTCTAGCCTACCCTACCCTAGCCTTGCGCACTCTAGCCTAGCTTACCCTAGCTTAGCCTGGCCTACTCCAGCCTATGCTAGCCTAACTTATTCTATCCCAACCTAACCTTACTTAGTCTAGTCTACTCTAGCTTAGCCTACTCTATACTAGTCTACACTAGCATAGCCTAGTCTAATTAACCTAATCTAGCCTACTCTAGCCTTGTCCACTCTAGCCTACCTTATTATATGCTCTAATATTTCCTAGCCTAACCTAGCCTACTATTTCATCCTGGCCTACTCTCTTGTCACCAAGCCTATATTAAGCTACCCTAGCCTAGCATAATATATTCATAGCCTAACCCTAGACTACTATATTCTAATCTAACATAACCTACCATAACCTATCCTAGCCTAGAATAACCTACCATATCAAAGCCTACTCTAAACTAGCATATTATATCTTAGCTTAGCCTAAGTTAACCTACTCTAGCCTAGCCTAGCCTAGCCTCATTTAGCCTAGACCTAGCCTTGCCTAGGATACTCTAGTCTACTCTAACCCACTCTAGCTTTAAATTAAGCTATAAAAAATTATAAAAATATATACATATTGTAGTTGAGACATTTAATAAAACAAATATTAGAAATCTATTCTAAAATACATGATAATTTACTTTTATAATATAGATTTAAATATAAAAACATTACTACTTTATATCATATAAGTTGAAACATTTTTTTTTGCATATTATATTATTTTTATATTAATAATAAAATATAATGTAGAATTTAATAAAATATTAATTATTTAAATTTTAAAATGATTAAAAATTAAATAAAATGAATAATTTCCTGGATGTTCAAAAGGTGGCTGGATCGAAGAGAATATCCCCTCGCACACCCCAATGGAGCTCGCATGGGATGCCCACATGGCCTCATGCATTAATTTAAAGGCGATATTAATACGCCCTTGGTCAACCAAACTCTCCGGAGTTAGTCACATCTCGACGCTACCGATATGGCTACTATTTGCTGATGGCTCTCACAATGGATGGCGAGCATGACAGGAGCATCCATGGGAGAGCTCTGACTCCCCTTCGCAGTGATTTCCCTCCTGGCTTTGCCGATTCCAGTTTTAAAACTCAGACTGGGCATCGATGTTGTATTATGGCCTGCTTGGAGACGCTACCGGGAATTCACTTCACCAACAGCCCCTTCTGCAGCGTCTCTGTCGAGCTTCTTGCAGGTACTTTGATTCCTTCTGACTTTCATTTGCTCTCCCATGGTCGTTGTCCCTCGGCTCACAGGGCTACTATCTCTTCTGTTGTCTCGCCTTGCTCGCACCACCCTGGACATCGTCCCTCCGCTCACAGCGTCTCCGTCTCCTCCATCGACCTGCCTCGCTCGCGCCACCTTCTCCTCTCCATGCCTCACCTCAGGCAGCAGATGCGCTATCGGCGTGGAGTTAGTCGGGGTCAGGCCTCTGTCATTCCTCCCTCGCTCTCTTTTGATTTGAGCTCTTCCTCTGAAAGTGATGAACCCACTCCTCCGCAAGCTTCGCGCAGAGGCAGGGGCAGAGGACACGGGCGGGAAGCTGAGAATTCGAGCAATGTTAGCAGAGGACGTGGGCGAGCTTGTGCTCCCGGTCGCGTCTCTAGTCAGCCCATTCCACCTGACCCTTCTGCTCCTCCCAGTCAGCCCATTCCACCTGGCCCTTCTGCTCCTCCTAGTCAGCCCATTCCACCTGGCAGAGGGCATTTGGGGTCCACCATCAGGCAAACTACCCAGAATGCTGAGCTTCGCTTTCACTGTACCTCTGTCGACTCCATTGTCACAGCTTTCATAACTATCTCCCTCCGTGAAGAAATCCCTCATTCTGCTCCCGACTGTCCTGCTCCTCCCTCTCCTCCCCGCGCCCCCTGCTCCAACCTCCCTCTTCAAACTGGGCAGATTTCTGTTGCTGAGAACTAGGACCTTAAGGTTGATAGTCAAGCGGGCATGGCAGACAGCAGCAATGACGATGAATATGGGTGCAGAATTGTTGAGGAGCCGATGTCTTCAGAGCATGATGGATGACCCAAGGCGCGCATTCAGCATTCTCCCCAGGTCTCCTTGCTCAATTACTGTTGGAGCTTTTGTGTTTCACTGTTTTAGATGTCAGCCAGTATGGCTGATAGATGTTTTCAGTTTATATGTTACTGTCTCTATGTCTTGCATAAACTTAAGGCCGGTTTCCCTATCATGGGCGGCCCAGATATTGATGTTTTTAGGATCGGTTTCCCGCTATGGGCGATCCAGGTTTCTTAAGAACAGCTTGCTTATCAACCCCAGCTATCTGGCTTTCATAGCAGCAGCTGTGGCAGTTTTGTACTAGTAATTTTACACTTAATAGAATTAGTCTCACTTAGAAAAAAAATTAAAAAATATTAATAAAAAGATTATTTAGTAATATTGATTTTTAAAGCAAAATAGCTTAAGTTACACCACTAATTTTAATAAGTAAAAGAGCTTATGTGAGACCAGAAATTAAAATAAATCATTATTTTAATTTAAATCTTTATTTAAAATATATATAATAAATTAAAATTAAAATTGAAGTATCATTTGACACATCAATGATGCTATTGTCTGAAAAGTTTTCTACATCCTTAATCATCATTATAATATTTGTTATGAATCACATGTCACCCTTGATTACAAAAACCTCAGGGTGCTATGAGTTTGATTTGCCGCAAATATTGCTATGATTCAATCACGATAAGGAAAACATTCACTAAAAATAACATTGAATTGTTAAATGATATTTCTCATTTAAATTTATTATCTATATTTTAAATAAATATTTAAGTTTAGGTGATAATTTTTAAATTTATTATATATTTTAAATAAAAAAATAAATTCAAAATAAGATTCTTATGTTTCAAGTCACACCAAATTATATAAATAAAAAATTAATTTAAATCAAACAAAACTATAAATTAATTACATTGAAATTATACTATTGGAGAAAGGAAAATGAAAGGCATTGGAGTGTTGAAAATGTGTATATGCAAAACTATAGATTAATTACATTGAAATTATACTATTGGAGAAAGGAAAATGAAAGGCATTGGAGTGTTGAAAATGTGTATATGCATATTAAATTTCATGTTCTTGTGGTTTGAAGACTTAAAGAAAATTAAAGAAAGGACTAGGTTTTTTTTGGGTAAAGTTTAGGGGAAATGTATTTCTAATTAAATCTCTCAATTAAAAGAAATTACTAATTAAAACAAATTATTCATTGCAAAGATAATTTGACTTTTTGGTTTCATTCAATTAAAAGAAATACTCATTAGATTGATATTTGTGTTTTCATTATTAGTGGGTTAAAAAAAAGAATTAACAAAAATACTCATTACAAGACTAGTTTTACATTTAGATTTCACTCATTAAAAGTAAATACTCATTAACAAAAAGAGAAAACAAAAAAACAAAAACACCATTGACTAAGAACGAATATCATTTATATTTTATTCAATTAAAAGTAAATACTCGAAAAATAAAAATAAATAAAATACTCATTAACTAAAAAAAGAATTAACCTAAAGAAATCTGAAATGAAAAGACTATGGTACATGTACCTGTGATTGCATTCCTAAGCATTGAAGAGAGACCAACATTAAAATAAATTAAAAATATATATTACCGCAAATGAAAAACGTAGCACAAATAAATTAAAATAAACATAGCAACCATTAATAATGGAGAAAGTCGTGATTGTTCAGTTGCTCGACCCCTTTCTGAATCTTCACGCACAAGCATAGACACACTCATGCATCATACAAGCACAAACACAAACATACTAGTGCATCAGCAGGCACTCAGATTCACAGGCACGCTCATGCATACAAATAGACTTGGACTTAGACTCACAAACACATTCATGCATACACACATATTGAAATGCTCAACCAAACCAAACCTAGATGAGACCATACATTCTGAAATGTTCAACCAAACCAAATCTAGACGAGACAGAGGAAGTAAATGTGAAATTTATGCCACATGGATACATTACTCTTTCTTTCAAGGTGAACTTTAGTTTTAAAATTGACACCCTCCTCAATTATATTTAGAAAACTGACATGTTTTTTTTTAATAATTTAGATTAAAAAAATTCTATGGAAAATTCCATAGATATTAATAGTGTTTCTTTCAATAATAGATTGGCCCGGTCTGTTGCAAAACTATTTCCCATATTGATAAATCTGCTCTCTTTCCGATGGATATATTTCCCTCCATCTCATCTCCTCTCACTTTTTGAAATTGGTTCACGCTCTTCAAAGTTTTAAAATTGGTTTCCACCCCCGTTTCAAAAAAACAAAGTTTTAAAATTTCTTTGCACAGCCATCTCAATAAAAGAAAAGTTTATATAGAATGCTGACATGCTTGTTTCCTCTTTCTTTTTTCTTTTTTCATTTTTTTTATTCAATATTTTTGCTTTTTTTTCCTAAATTTTTGGTTTTATTATTATTTATGGTGAATTTGTGAATTCTTAAATTTGAATTTTTCACCTTCTTTGTAAACTTAAAATAATTTTTATATGATTTGAGGAGAGATTCTACAGATATATATACTGCTCTTTTCAAAGAATACATTGGCCTTCATCTCATCTTCTCTCTTTTGACTTGAAAGAGAGTTTTAAATTAAAATTGACTGGCCCCACTCTCCAACATTTGAAAGAGAGTTCTAAATTAAATTTGAATGGCTTCACTATCCCAAAAAAAAAAGTATATTTTAATGTTGACCTTTTTTTTTTCAAATTTCCATTCAAGATTGTAATATTTAATTTTATTTTAATTCTTATTTCTTTTCTTTCTTTTTTTCTTTTTTCTTTTTTTCTTTTTTTTTTTTCACACGTTTATTCATTTGAAATTTATGAACAATCAAAGCTAAAATTAAAATGTTGAAGTTGCAAGTCAAATTTATTAGCTTTTTTGGTGACATATAAAGAGTGGTATGAAATCTAAATTTAGCATCTCATTAATTTTCATTGGCATTTAAAACAATATTGAATGTATTAGGGTAAGAAAAAGTTAATGTTTGCCTAAGAACTAGAAATACCAATGCTTGTTATTTCATGGATCACATGTGACTTTGTAACTCAATTCAATATCTAAATCAGTATTCGATGGACCTATACTCTTTGTGATTGGTACTATAGATCTCCTTGTCTCACAAGTATCTTGATTGGTTGTCTCCTCCCACATATCTTTTTAATCTCAACTTTTAGTCCACATTTGAGTGTGGCTTTAATTTGAAAGAATCAAGGAATCATTTTTCTATTAGATGGAAATTTAAGCACAGTGAAATTTTCCAATAAGCATGTTTGGGAATAGTTGCAAGACCCTTCCCATGAAACTAAAAATATTGATACAAACAATGTTATTATAATAGACTTGAACAAACTTATATATATATATATATATATATATATATATATATATATATATCACATGGTTACATTTACATTTTTTTGGGGAAATTCGTCGGCATGGTAACGAGGCTTGTGTATATTTATGATTTTTAAGGAACCATGCATGTTCCCATTAGATAAAGCTTCGTGGTATCCATTAGTACAAATATCATGACAAAATGTGTAGCCATGGTGACCAGGCTAGTGTATATTTAGGATTTTTAAGGAATCAACTCTCTTCCCATTAGATATGATACCCATTACTACAAATATCATGAAAAATTGTGTGCTATAATGTGGTTCTCATATTCTCTTTTCAGGTACAATTATTTTCCTAGAACTCATAAATCAAATTATCATTAGGAGGCTTATACTAGGAAATCATATTGTAAGTCAAAATGGTAAGTTGCATGTTGTTGTAATAAGGAGTTTTCTTGAAGAATATGTGATTCAAGAAACTTTGCAAGGGAATTGTGCATTTTGAAAACTCACATGAGCAAACAAATTTTTTAGTGCCCTCTTTTTCAACATTAATTTCTAATTTTAGCACCACTTTTTTTCCTTTTCAAGAAAAACAATCTAGCGAAACTCAAGAAGTGATAGAATATATAGTTGTAGGTTGTGCTCAGGCTTGAGAAAATATTGTATTTATTATGTATTCTATGATTAATGCAATATATATAGGAAGGGGTTTTGGGCACTTGCTTGCCCCTAGCTAAATATATTTGTATGTGTGATAAATATTTATACATGTCTATGATTTTTCTTCTCAAACGTGAATTGAATAGTGCAGATTAGTAGATTCATTTTGAGTTTTGTGCCTTTGTAAATTTCATGAGTAGTTTGAAATCAACATACTAAATTTCTAAATGGTATTAGAGATATAATTTTATAAATTATACATGGTATTAGAGAAATATTCACAGCAGAGAAGATATTTTGAACTTGTTATTGCAAGAGGATCGAATTTGTAGGATCAATTATTCAAAGCTAGAAATATGTATTTCTATGGAATAAGACTCGAGTATGCCCTTGATGGAAGCTCGAATTATGTTTTGTCGAAGGACCACATGGAGGAAGTGATGTAAGATAATGGTTTGAAGGAATTCATTGATAATGATATCTAGAAACCAACAACGACTGATACTATGAATCTAGTGGAATAGAAGAAGTGTGTATCCAATGCAAGGAGGATCATATTAGAGGGAGTATGAGATCATATTGTATAAAATATCCACAGGAAGGATACTTCGTATGCAATGTGGAGATGATTGATATATTTGTTCTGAAATATTAATGACCACAAGAATCTTGCACTCAAGGAAAAGCTTTGAAATATGAATATGCCGAAGGACAATGCTATATTGTATTACCTGATCAGGTTCACCCAATGTCATGATGAACTTTGTCAAGTTTGTGTCAGGTTCATCCCCCTTAGCCCTCTATTTTATCCTATGCAAACCCGCATTGGGGAATATATATATTTCATTAATAAGATCAGTCAATTAAGATTCCTAAATGAATAATTTCTACTATTTCAACCATAATAGTTATCTATTTTGCTGCACTAGGTACATTTGGTCATTTTTCTTGAGGATAGACCAAGTGTCGATTTCCCTCCATTTTTGTGCTTAAAATATTCTACATATTATCAAACATGTATTCCATTAAGCTAACGAAAACTTATCTTTCCATCTACATCTAAGTTTTCATGACCTTACATATTTTTCTCAAATACCAAATTTGGACCACCATATCTACCTTGTGACTCGTATATTATTGTTCTTGAGATTGTAATTTGTTCTCCCACATTTCATGATATACACTCCAATAAAGGATCACTTTGGTTACCTCCCATTAGTGTTATGCAAGACCCTTGTCATATTTTGGTTACCTCCCATTAGTGTTATGCAAGACCCTTGTCATATTATCACCTATATGTGCTATATAATCTCTACCCACTTATACATTACACAATGTTTATTTCCACATCTATCCATGGAGAACTCCTAATACAAGTTTAACCTTGCATTCTTGATCAGATTAAAGCCACCCTTTAATGCCTAGCATCACCAAAACATGAACCAATGTCATAGTGTGAAAACTTTAAAGAGAAAGGAAAGGGACAATAAATACCAAAGCATCTCAAAGTAAATTTGGATTCCTCATATCCATTTCCTAAATAAGTCCTCCATCATCATCTTGATAGTTGAAAATTAGAATGAATAGCCTAAAAAATATAAGGGTGTATTCTAATAGATGTTTTCACCTCTTTAGAGGAATTTTTTATGGTTAATTTTTTCATAAATGGAGTAGATATATTTTAGAATTGTGATTTTGAGTTGTGTAATCTATACAATTTCAGTGCCTGATCGATTATTTAGGGTATTAAATTCATTTATGCATTTAAAAATGGATTTTAAACAACATGAAATCACAATCATATCCAAAATTTTAATATTATTTTTTTGTGAAATAGGCCAAAATGCTTATGCTCTAGTATATTTAGGTCCCTATTTTTCCTCCCATTGCGGGTAAATCCACTTGTCAATTATTGTAGGGCCACACTAATTACTGATTAATCTGAAGGGAGGGAGAGTGGCATCGGGATAGGTTCCTCCCTTATTTATATTTATCAAATTTTCCTTCATATGTCCTCCTAGGTTGGAAAAACAATCCACCAACAACTCATGTGTCCTTAAGACATGAAAAAAGGGAGTTGCATCCAATTTGGGCTACTAAATACATTAATATTTTAATTAGTATTTTTTAATTTCAATTTGGGTGGAGTTTAAAAAGAGATATCAAATAATGAACTTTTTCTCACAACTAGTTTTTGATGTACTAGTATAAAAGTTCCTCAAATATGACCTTTTTTGGCTATTCAAAGTAATAGAAAGGGAACAAAAATTTTTTCTTCAAATGTAGGAAGTATCATTTGTAATTCATGGGATTACATACATCAAATGTTACAATAGAACAATTTGGTTGTAGTGGGGGTATTCTTAGAAGCTAGATTTATTTTTGGAGTAAAAACAATAGTTTCATCAAATAAAATTTAAATTCTTGATGGAAATCATTTTACCAATGGAAAAAAAAAAAAAAAAAAATATATATATATATATATATATATATATATATTCAATTCTTTACAATGTTTCACCATGTCTTTATATGTTTGATCTTTATTTCTATTGTAGATACCATCATACACCACTCACATTTCATAATTATTATATATAATGGTTTCTCACCAATGCATAGTATTTATTGAAGTCTTCTTAGAAATTTAACTAAATCTTCTATACATTTGCTACCATTTACTTCTTATTCTTTTATTATATGTATCAAAATAAATTTAATTCTTCTATTTATATCATATTTAATTATAAATATATTTTAAATAGTGTTTAATATGTTTTCATATTTCATTCATAAAAACTACTAATCACTCTAATAAAAATGGTTAATTATTTGGACAATAAACATTAATTATAAAAATCTTATTTACTAGAAAAATGGCAAATTCAAATTACAAACTTTTTTTAAAGGATTCAAAAACACCATGCTTCCGCCTTTAATGTTTCATACCCTACATTTATATTTAACAATTAAATAGGATTATGTTATATATATATATATATATATAATTTACATTTATGAAATTATTATAAAATATGTTAATAAATAATTATATATTTAATATTTAAAAAAAAAAAAAACTTAATTATTTTTATAATTATAAATAATTTTAATAACTTAATTAAAATACTTTTTAAATAACTAAATTTAACTATTAAATATTTTATCACACAAGTGAATTTATCAATTCTATATAGTATTTGAATTTTAAAAGTAAATTCTTTTAATAATATTAATTAATCTATATTATATTTATTTTAATAATATAACTAAATATTTTAACAATATAAATTATTTTAGAAATAATTATTATAAAATCATAATAAAATTATTGTTTTTTAATGTTGTTGAAGGTTTTACGAATTTTTTCAAGAAAAATATTGTTTTTCTTAATGGAGGATGAGTTTGTTTTCCTTATGAAATATCAATTCATAAGGATTCCAAACACTATGAGTCATGGGTGAATTATGTGAGAAACCCACTTATACTAACTTAGGATTTCAAGCATTGTAACTCATGATTGAGCTATGTGAAAAATCCAGTTGTATTAGCTTTAATGGAAGTTGACAAATGTTTTATTGAAAAATAAAAATTATTATTTTTATTCCTTATTTTCTTGGAGCTTCTTCAACAAAAGCGTTGCTTTTCAAGATCTGACTGTTAAGCCACTATTTTTATATTTCTCAAGGGTGGATGGGTTTCCTTGTGAAGAACTTGATTCGATAAGGCTCCAAAACATTGTGACTCATGGGTGAATTACGTCAGAAACCAATAGATGTGAGAAACTGGCATATGTTTTGGTTTTGATTTTATTTTGTTCTTTGAGGCTTGTCGAAGTTAAAAACCAGAATGATGTTAAACTGGTAGATGTTTTGGGTCGAAGTCGGTTTGCATTTGATTTTATTTTCTTATTTGAGGTTTACCAAAGTTCAAAACCAAAATTATCTGATTTAGGGAAAAAATATTTAAGAGGATTGAAGTAAAAACAAGAAATTTTGGATAAGGATTAATGATTTTTCAGGATTTTCTTGTACAAGGATTCTAAAAACTATGAGTAATGGAACATTGATGCACATGACGTTGAGGTGGATATGATGAATTTTCTTCTGTATTAAACTAAAGGTATGAAAAATATTTCCAGTTGTCTTATCATTCTTATTTCTTTGATCCTGATTCGAAGCACATATTTAGAATTATTGCTCTCCAATTGTGCTCTTTTGAGATTTTTCTATTAAGATATTTTGTTAACTAGAAAATCATTTCCTACCATATCTAATTTTAAAGAATGTCATGTAATTTGGATAAATGATGTTAGAGTAATACCAAGCTTTTGACTGCTGAAATTAAGGTTCAGTTCTAGGGAATTATTTTCGCAAATAATTTGAGAAATTAGCATTTGGGGAACTGCTCCAAGATTTTTCCTGCTTTCATTCCAAGTAATATGTATGTATGCATGTGTGTATATCTATTTAACTATACAAATTAAAATAATGATTCATATCAGTGACCATCGTATTTTATATCTATGTTTTTTGTGTAAATTTAAACACTTTGCATTACCCAAAAAGCTCAGAGATTACATAGTTGTTTTGACATGACCACTAAGGTGATATCTATTAACTTCTAGGAATGATGGATAATTAATACTTATCTACAAATCCCATAATACAATAAATTCCAACCAACTGAACCCAAAATAATTTAGGCCAAACATAGTAGCAAACCAATATAAAACATAACAAAATAATGGTTATAGCTACCAAACGTAAACACCATTATGATCTGAATGAAGATATGGAAGTAGAGTGCTTATCACTCGATCCAAGAGTAGTAGCATTGTCTAAATCGCAAATCAGGTTTCCTTCCATGTGAGGCAGGCTTTAGTCAATCCTTTCCATAGTAAAACACTAGTTCCAAAACATCCACTTAATGTCTTCTAAAGAAGAAAATACATTGTACCCTTCTACCTATCTTTCATTCAATACTATACCAAGCCGAGTCTTCATTTACCAATGAAGAGTGACAGAACTAAGATATTGTTTTTTCCATCCCCTATTATGACCACGATCGGAACCCATTAAGAGACCTCATCCAAAATCTAAGAAGTAGAGTGGGATTGTCTTTCCACTCTCGCCTGAGTTTCAAAAAAATTCTCAATTGTTCGCCATGTATCTATGGGTACTATATTAAAATATCTAGTGGTTGGGTCCTAACAAAAGATTTGATCCACTCGTTTACATGGTGTACTACTACCCCCACCACCTCTTCTACAATGGATCTTTTATCTTGGTTGCATTTTAGAGAGGAGCGGATCACACTAATAGCAAGAACTAAGAAACCAAAAACCAAGAAAGTGACAAGAGTAAGACCCAGACGAAACACAACTAGGATACAGTCCCACTAAGATACCAGTACCACCATAGTTAACCATAAAGTATAATATACCACACGTTGGAAACCTATATGAAAATACCACAAGATTCTCACCCCTCTCTACGAAGCTTGCTGCAACATGAGATATTTGATAGAAAACAAGCGACACGAGAAATAAAGTACCATACATTCGGTAATTACACCAACTTAAATAAAACCAAGTGGGCACAAGAATGTTGACCCTTCGAAACACACTCATCGTGAGACACCCATTACCCTGGATATATATTTTTACTGATTTATTTACCAAAACGAGACTAGATCCAAGACCCAAAATGTACATAGACATCATGACAACAATTTCATAGACTGGGGATGAGCTAACACAAATAGGAGTAATATAAAAAAAATGAAAAATTATTTTATTGGGATCGATACCATCATTCCATGGTCTGCAAGCATAGTTGGAGGGTAGAATCAACCTCCATAACCAAGCTCCACACCGAACAACCAATTCTTCTCTTATGAACTGAATTTATTCACCAACTTGAAGTTTTCTGACATCCATTGCAAAATACACACCATAAACTTCTTCCCTGATAGCTATACTTGCACTTCTCCCACCACACCAAGACACATTCTACCCAAAACCAAATTCAAAAACTAACTCCCCTTCATACATATTAAACAAACCACTCCCATCCACTTCTCCACCTCTATGCAGGATGAACTTCTCCGAGAATGTGAATTTGGCGCATAATTGAGACAAAATACAACAATATAGGAGCCAATCAAAGGCATAGATAGAAGGAAGGCTAGCTCCTCGAAATCGGGCTAGTATCTACCCTCAAACTTCACCCAAAAAATGAATATGTCATTCATCATCTTTGCACCTTTATTTAATACCAACTAGGTGGCTACATGCGGCCATACCCAAGATAAGCCAGACCATTTCTATTTAATATTTATGAGGTGGGTGGGGTATCGGGTGCATCCCCCCTAGCCACCTATTGGATATTTTTCACACACTCATCAGGGAATATATAAATTTAATTAATAATATCAATTAATTAAGATTCCTAAACTAATACTTTCTACTATTTCAACCAAAATAGTTATATATGTTGCTTCGCTAGGTAGATTTGGTCATTTTTCTTGAGGAGATACCAAGTTTCCATTTCCCTCCATTTTTTGCTTAAAAACTTCTATATATTGTCAAAATTTTCTTTCGTTAAACTAACCTAGTATTCCCTTGGCATGTACTTTACCTCCTAGGAGCACATATGAATTTTCATGCCCTTTCCTCTTTTTTCCAAATATCAAATTTGGACCTCCATTTCTACCTTGTGTCTTGTCTCTTATTTATTTTCCAATCATAGGTTTTTCTCCAACATTTCTTGCTAGTTACTCCAATGTAGGGTCACTATGGCATCCTCTTATTAGTGTTTTGTAAGCCTCTTCTCATACTGTCACCAACATGTGCTATATAATCTCTACCCACTTGTACACTACAAAATCATGTTAAATTCCACATCTCTCCATGGAAAACTCCTAATACAAGTTCACCCTTGCATTCATGATTGGATTCAAGCCACTCTTTCATGTCTGGGTTCAATCAAACTCGAACCATTGTGAAGGTGTTAAAACTTGAATAAGAAAGGAAAGAGAAAATAAATACCAAAGCATCTCACACTAAATTTGGATACCTCATATCCAATTCCTAAATAAGTCTTCCATTGTCATTTTGATGTATAAAAAATTATAATTAATAGCCCAAAAAATTTAAAGGTGTAGTCTAATAGATGTTTTGGCCAATTTCTAGGAAATTTACATGGTCATTTTTTCTATAAATGGAGTAGATACCTTTTAGAATTGTAAGTTTGAGTTGTGTAATATATACAATTTGAGTGCCCCATCAACTGTTTAGGGTATTAAATTCATGAATGAATTTAAAAATACATTTTAAACAAAAAAGAATCACGATTGTACCCAAAAGTTTAATATGAAATTTTGGAGAAATAGGCCAAAATACTTATCCTATAGTAGATTGACGTACTTATCTTTCCTCCCATGAGCATAAATCTAGTTGTCAATTATTATAGGGGCACACTAACTACTCATTAATTTGAAGGGAGGGACATTGGGATAGGTGCCTCCCCTATTTCATAATTATCAAATTATCCTTCATGTGTCCTCTTAGGTTGAAAAAAAAATATCCACCAAAAACTTACTTGTCTTTAAGACATGAAAAAGGGGAGTTGCATTCAATTTGGGCTACCAAATCCATGAATTTTTTAATTAATACTTTTGAATTTTAAATTGGGTGGGGTGTAAAAAGAGATGTCAAATGATGATGAACATTCTTTGACAACTAGTATTCGATGTACTAGTATAAAATTTCAACAAATATAAAATTTTTTTGGCTATTCAAGATAATAGAAAGGGAAACCAAAAATTTTCTTAAACTGTTACATAAGCATTTTTTCTTGAAAGCATAAGCATTTTTTTAGAAATAGTTACATCAGCTAAAACCAAAAACATCTACCTTCTCCTTCTTATCCCTTACAGCTTTATGAACTTTCTAATTAAAAATAAAAATAAAAACCTCCAGTAAGTTCATTGCCCATTACAAAAAAACATCAATATATCCAAAAAGTGTCCAGGCAGTTGATTCTTAACTGGGATGCTTAGTATCCCTGAAGCTTAAGGACCCTCTATGAAGCACTGTCCAACAAAACAGTCTTCAAAATGTAACATATGGTCGTAGTTTGGCCCAAACAGACATGGATCCTTGATGACATCCATTACCTTTCCTTAGACCTCTTCGGTAGCCTGCAGAAGAGGTATTCTTAGAAGCTATATTTATTTTTACAATTAAAATGACTGACAAGTCAAGTTTAGATTCTCCATGGAAACCATTTGACCAATGCAAAACTAAAAAATAGTCAATTCTTTAGAATTTTTAACCATACTTTGTATGTTTAATATTTATTTCTACTTTAGATAGCATCATATACCACTCACAATTCATAATTATTAGTGACAATGGTCGCTAACCAATGCATAATATTTATCAAAGTCTTCTTTAAAATTTAACTAGATCCTCTATACATTTGCTACCTTTCGCTTTATTATTTTTTTTACAAGTATCAAAATAAATTTATTACTTCTATTTATAATGATAAATAGTATTTTGTATGTTGACATATTTTATTTATAAAATTTATTATTTGCAATAATTAAATGGAAAGTAAACATTAATTATAACAATCTTATTTACTATTAAAAAAAAAAATTAACAAATTCTAATTAAAAGTTTCTTTAAACCACTAATAAACAATTTTCACTCATTCTTAGTTGTTAAATGTTTTATACTTCACATTTAGCTTTATATATATATCTATAAAGTTATTTTAAAAAGTTATGTATAAAAGTTATTTTAAAAAAGTGTTGAAATGGAAGGTTATCGTTTTTTTGGGTTTTTGGGTCGAAGTTGGTTTGGTGTTGATTTTATTTTGGTTAGACGGACAGAAGATTTATTAGGATCGAAGTAACTGCTAGGATTGATGACTGTTTAGGATTTGCTTGCACAAGGAGCTCGATATGTGAGTCATGGCTTATTGACTCACATGACGTTGAAGGAGCTTTGATGGATATTCTGTTAGATTTTTCTTTCCAATCGCCCTATCATCGTTATTTATTCTTCGATCCTGATTTCAAGCACCTCTGTTAAGATATTGTGTTAGTTGGGGAAGCATTATCTATCGTCTTTAATTTTAAAGAATGAGATGTAATTCAGATAGATGTTGCTAGAGTAACAGAAAACATTTGACATATTACATTTAGTTCAGTTGGGGAATTACTTTGGCAAATCATTTGAGACATTGGCATTTGGAGAAATATTTTGGTTTAAGTACTTTAGCATTTTTTTTCTTCTTTACAAATATGTTAAATTATGTCAAGTTGTTGAATGATATCCCTCTCAAAAGAACAGGAAATAGGGTTAATGAATTTTTTTTGCAAACATCTACACTGCCAAAATATTACAAAACTGTTTTTAAATACCAATCAATTCTTTTAGACTTACTTTGATTAGAGTCGGCGCTCTTTGACATGCTCTTTTAGACATACTCTCTGAAAATATTGTCATAAAACTAACAGGAAAAATGAAAAGCCCATATCATTGTTTGTTACCGTTGGAAAAAGAAAAACACTCTGCATCAATGAAAACTTTTTTACTTGAAATTTTTTTACTTTCACTTCAATGAAAATTTTCATTCAGAAGAATATTTTAGAGTTCAGATTAATGATTTAAACCTTAAGAGCTTCAGAGTTGAGATTATTTTGGCTCTCACTATAAAGACCGTCTATCTAAGAATCAATTATAAAATTGTTTATGGCCTTCAATCCAAAGACGGTGCTCCGTGCTCCGGGGCTGCCGATTATTCTATAATATCCTAATTCACGTCTAACTCTCTAATTTTCTTCTTCATCTTCACTTTGATGAGTTGAATTTAATCCATTTTAGATTCTAGTCATTTGAATGCCCAGTTCAGTTACATGAAATTGACGGTACATGACCCTAACATAACACAAATCTACATTTCAATTAATAAAAACCTCCCTCCATTATTCAAATGTTCAATTAAATAACACATTGACACAACCGACTATTGTATCTTGGTTATTCTGGGTAATATTTAGTGAATTATTATTTTGTCAGAATATCTAACGTCAATAACCAAATATTTGAAAAATTAAATTCATTTCATTAAATATTCCTTCTCACGAACTGATCTGGTAATCAAGATTGAAAAATTAAATTCATTTCATTAAATATTCCTTCTCACGAACTGATCTAATAATCAAGAGTATTTCCAACGCTAATTTAACACGTGTACGTTTATCTTTTTCATTGAAACCGTCACTACCTATTGTACATCGAACAAGTCGTTCCTTGGCTTAGTCCATTGCTCTCAAAATAAGTTTTCTATGGTTGCGTATTTAATAAAAAAATAATTTCTGTGAAGCTTTAATTTAAATTATTTAGCTTTCTCAAAATGATTTTCCATCTTACAAATATATATTCTATTCACATGTTATAAAAATGTAGTTCTGATTTTGTTTTTTCATTTTTTTTTTAATATGATTAAATTTTATATATTTTCCATCTTAATTTTATATTAAGATCAATTTTTTTTTTTAAATAAATTTAATGTTGCAATATTATTTTTAAATGATTTCTTTATTGATATAGTTTAGTTTAATTTATTTCTTAAATGATTTTAAAATTTAGATAATTAATATATTATTAAGTACTATGTTATATTTTACTAATGATACCATATGATATGGTATATTTGTTTAATTAAAATAATGTAATGTATAGTGAAAAAATGATTGAATTTATATAAATATAAAGTGGTAATGTTTTTATGTTTAAATTTATATGTGAAAAATAAATTATAATATAAATATTTTTGTAGATTGATTTTGAATGTCTTTTATTAAATGTTTCAAATATAATATGTATATATGTAAATTTTTATAAATCTAGATTGTGTTAGAGTAGGCTAGGCTAAGCTAGATTGGGCTGCAGGCTCTAGGTTTGGCTAGGTTAGGCCAGAGTAAGCTAGGCTAGGTTAGGCTAGAGTAGGATAGGGTAGGCCAGGCTATAGAAGGTTAGGCTAGGCTAGGCTAGGAAAGAGTAGGATATGCTAGGCTAGAGTAACTTAAAGTAGGCTAGGATAGGCTAGAGTAGGATAGGCTATAGTAAGCTAGGCTACAGTCGGTTAGGCTAGGCTAGGCCATGGTAGAGTAGGCTAGGCTATCATAGGCCAAGTTAGGCTGGAGTAGACTAAAGTAGATTATGCTAGGACAGAGTAGGCTAACCTGGGCTAAGCTTGGGAGTGAGTAGGACAGGCTATGCTAAGCTAGGCTGCCAAAAGAGGACAGGTTAGGCCGGGCCAAGCCAAGACAGGCCAGTAGCCAGTAGGAAAACCCAGAAGACAAAGCAGCGGGGTGCCGCAGCTAGGCTAGGCTAGACCATGCTAGGCTACAGTAGGCTAGGCTAGGCTAGTGTGAGCTAGGTTAGGCTAAGCAAGGCTAATGTAGACTAGGTTAGGTTAAGATAGACTATTATAGTGTAGACTAGGCTATGGTAGGATAGACTAGGGTAGGCTAGGAAAGAGTAGGTCAGGCAAGGCGAGAGTAGGCTAGGCTAGAGTAGGGTCGCGTAAGGCTCGGTTAGGCTAGGCTATAGTAAGCTAGGATAGGCTAGGCTACTGTAAACTAGAGTAGGCTAAGAAAGAGTAGAGTAATAATAGGTTAAGCTAGGGTAAGCTAGGGTAGGGTAGGCTACGCTAGTGTAAGCTAGTGTTTGCTATCCTAGAATAGGCTAGGTTACTGTAGTATAGGAAAGAGTAGTCTAGGTTAGTTTAGGTTAGGTTAGAATATGCTAAACTAGGTTATAAGAGGCCAGGATAAGTTAGGCTACAATAGGCTATAGTAGGCTAGGCTAGAGTAGTCTAGGCTAAAGTAGGTTAGGCTAGGCTAGGAAAGGTGAGAGTAGGTTAGGCTAGGCAAGAATATGTTAGAGTAGCTTGGGCTACAATATATTACGCTAAGATAGAGTAGGTTACAGTAGGACAGGCTAGGCTCTAGTAGGTTATGCTAGAGTATTCTCTCTTATGGCAAAGTAGGCTAGGCTAGGCCAAAGTAGGCTACACTAGACTATTCTACGCTAGGCTAAGCTAGGATACAGTAGGTTAGGCTAGGCTAGGCCAGAGTAAGCTACATTAAAGTATTTTAGGCTAGGTTAAGCTAGGATAAAGTATGTTAGGCTAGGCTAGGCTAAGATAGAGTAGGATAGGCTAGGCTTGGATAGAGTAGGATAGGCTAGGCTACGATAGGATATCCAAGAGTAGGTTATACTGACCTAGCCTACAGTATTCTAGGTTAAGCTAGAGTAGGCTAAGCTAGAATACGTTAAGGTAGGCAAGGTTAGAGTAGGCTAGGCTAGATTAGGCTAGGCTAGAGTATCCTAGGATAGGGTAGAGTAGGATAAGCTATAGTAAGCTAGGCTACAGTCGGCTAGGCTAGGCTAGGCCATGGTAGAGTAGGCTAGGCTATCGTAGGCCAAGTTAGACTAGAGTAGGCTAAAGTAGATTATGCTAGTATAGAGTAGGCTAACCTAGGCTATGCTAGGATATTCTAGATTATCTAGGCTGGGCTAGAGTAGGCTAGGTTTTCCTTGAGTAGGCTAGGCTAGGGTAGAGTAGGCTAGTCGAGGCTAGACTAGGCTCATACTGAGAGGGCTGGACCAGATTAAGCTAAAGTAGGATAGAGTAGTCTAAACTAGGATAAGATAGGGTAGAGTAGGCTAACCTCGCATAGGCTATCCTAGAGTAGGGTTAACAACGTTAGAGTAGGCTAGGCTACACCAGGTTGGGCTAGAGGCTAAGCTAGGCTAGGATAATTTCGAATAGGCTAACTTTGTGTAGGTTATGTAAAAATAGGCTACGCTAGGCTAGAATAGGTTAGGATAGGATTGGATAAGATAAGCTAGTGTAGCTTAAGCTAAGGTAGAGTATGCTTGCTAGGCTAAAGTCGGTTAAGCTGGGCTAGAGTAGCATAGGCGAAAGTAGAATAAGCTAGGCTTGGCTAGTCAAGAGTAGAGTAATATGGGCTAGAGTATGATTGGTTAGGCTAAGAATGTAAGGCTAGGCTAGACTTCTAGGATTTTCTAGATTAGGCTAGGCTAGTCTAGCGTAACATATGCTTATCTAGAGTATTCTAGGATAGGCTAAGATAGGTTAAAGGTTGATAGAGCAGGCCAAAGTAGGCTAGGCTAGATTTGGCTAGGCTAAAGTAGGCTAGGTTAAAGTAGGATAGGAAGTTTTTCAAAAATCTTGAATTTTTTGAGGTACATGTAGATATTTGGTTTGTAGGCTATCCTAGAGTAAGCGAGGATAGATTAGAGTAGGCTATCCTAGGCTATAAAAGTCTTCGTTATGAACGATTAGGCTAAGCTAGGTTAGAATAAGATTTCCTAGGAAATGCTAGGGTAGGAAATGCTAGGATAGGTTAGGCTAGGCTAGTGTAGGTTACATTATGTTGAGTTGGGCTATGCTACAGTAGGCTAAGCTAGAGTAAGCTAAGAAATGCTATGTTTATCTAGAGTGGGTTATGATTGACTAGGCTAGGTTATGCTAGACTGGTCTAGGCTAGCCTATAATGGGCTAGGCTTGACTAGAGTAGGCTAGGATAGGGATGTATTAATGCACTACTTGGAGCTCTTACAAGGATGCATTAATATGCAAAATATTCCTGGACACATCATTGATAGTGGAAGCCTCTTGAATGTTCAATAAGTGTTTTATAGATCTCCTATTTTCAGGATAATCTCATAGTAGGTGTGGGTCGCCGCATCCATGACACTTTAAAGGCTCTTTTTATTTTCCATTAAATCCTTTATTATTAAATTTAGACTGTTTAGACCCAGTCTAAGTTTACATTTGAATCCTTTAGGTTTGATTGTTATTTTTATTGAAACTCTAATTATGATTCCCCTTATGAGATTGCTTAAATTGATCAAGTTTTCCTCCTTTTCCACCTTGGACAAATATTTCCTTCTTATTATTTGGCCATGATTTAATATTCTCATCACTTTTCTTGGCCTTATAGTAACAAATTATTTCTTATAAAGCATTTTACTTTTTCTTTTTCTTCCCTTATGTATGGTATATATCATAAAATATTTGTAAATTTTTTTATTAACTCATCCAATGACATTTGGGCAAGATTCAAATCATGAAATTCTCTAGTTTTATCATTAGAATAACGTTTTGTTATTTTTTTTTTTGATGTTTCGTTGGAATTATTTTTAAGTAAATTATTTACTTTATAAATTATGCATTGCTCTCACTTCTTCCCGCCATGAGGAAGATTTTCGATGTAGTTGGTAAGTATCTAATTTGGCTATCAATTCAGTAAAATAGTCATAAACTTTAAAATATTTGTTGATATTGAATATACATGCTTTCATTTCTGCTTCATTTTCCCCATCATGTGTTGGGAGTGTGATCTTTTTTTAAATGTCCTTGTAACTCCATTTTGGGCTTCTTTCCATGCTTAGAATTAAATTTTAATCAACTATGTATTTCGCCTTTAGATTTGTCTTGCTTACTTTTAGCCATCTATTCAAAGGTATTTCACATTGATTTCTCTCCTCATATTTATTCCTACCTCGTTGTTTCTACAATATTTGTGATTCGTCTTGTTTCACTAATTTTTAATGAGTCGGTCTTGTTCTACAATAGTTTTTAGTAATTTTTCATGTATGGTGTGAATATTCACCAACTCTCTCCACAAATATCTCATCATATTCAATAATTCCATGGTCAGTACTTGTGCGTATTGACCCAAATTAACATAAGTTTTTTCATCATATATTTGGGTATCTCCTTGTAGTTTCGCCAAAGAAAAAGAAAACAATCTTTTTGTTAGATGGAGTCATGGTCATTTGCCTCTTTTTACATAAGAAAGATCACATAACATCTCAAATTCCTCACCTCATACCAAACTGTGATCAAACACTCCGAGATCCAATACTCTATAACTTACAAACATAAAACTTAATTCCCATCCTCCATTGCATTGATTCCATGGTGTAACTTAGGTGGTGGTGAACACTTACATGGTGTATACCTTGATCCACCCCAATCAGGGTATAATTAAATATTAATTTTAAGCTTATTAAAAATATTATTAAAATATTATATAATATCAAATATGAATATCAAATTTAAATTTATTTAAAATATCCTTAGGATGTCAAATTGTATAAAATATAATAATGATAAAAGCAGTACAACTTTATTTGTTTTTGAAATATCATGTCGAGTATGACTCTTGAGAAGATTTTTTTTATGTTTATGTAATCCTTATTTAATGTCAAGCTAAGTGCATAACTTCACACACACACACACATATATATATTATGTTGGTCAAATTCTTATATTAATTGCTCAAAAAAGGAAAATAAGTGATCATAGATTTATTAGCTCTAAGTGCCTCACTCTGACCATATTTTTTGGTTGAGAGAGTTGTAGAATACCTTGAAAAAAAAGGATGATTTCTACAAAAACACAAAAAAAAACTAATAAAAATAAAAGAAAAATATTTATATTTATCCATGTTTAGTTAATATTTAATATTATAATATTCTATTTTATTAAACCAATTAACATTATAAATACTAATGTTGTTGTTGTTGCTAAAATATTTTATTAAAGTTATTGAAGTTATAAGTGTTATTAGACTTTGGTAGTATTAATTGTATTTTTACATTTTTGGATACACTTTTATATTAACCCTATAAATATAATTAATTATTAAGATAAATTATAATGTTTTTATATTAACCTCATAAACGTTTTCCGCTCATTAATTTATATAAATATATGGAAAACCATATTCATAATAAAATCAATCTTAATTCGAGTCCAAAACTTGAGGAATGTTTTGTACCTCAAGAAATTTTATCCTATAGACACTTGGTAGATATAGATTTAATATGCATCTACCCTAATTATTAATAATATTGTTTATGCCCCTTTGGAATCTTCCTTGTCAAATCTAACAATTTATATTTTAATATCAGAGTAATTTTAACCCAATACTCTACTTAAGTGACTGTACATTTATTACTCTTAGAGATATTTATGTATCCCTAATGTATCCTTAATGTTCAGTGGATCAGTGGAGGGTACGCCTCAAAAGTCAATCTATGTCGTGAGATTGACCCTCCCTCTCTATTATATATATATAACATGTTTTATAAGTTATTAATTTGTTTTAGTATTGAATATTTAGATAGATAGGTAAATAGATAGAAATATGATTTAGAAAAATGAGTTTATTGTAGATATTGAATTTTTAAATGATTATTAAATAAAATTATATATGAAATACAATGGTATATATATATATATATATATATATATATATATTTGAAAGCATGGGAAATGTAGGAGTACTTCCCCACATTTCATGGATAGTAAAGAGAGTAAACTATTAACCTTGCTTACCTTGCTTACGGGGGCATCACCATAAAGGAATGAGCCTCACCCCAACTGTAGTGATCAAGAACAACTAGCAACAACATTAGAACTTCACATCTACCTCTAGAGTGCCCCTTGGGACTAAAATATTTGTATATAGATCACAATTTTGTTTTTTTTTAATGTACATTTATTTAACAAATTAATAATGTTTTATATTTTTATTCATCATACATGGTTATAAATATGAATCATTATATTTAAATTTGAGTTAAGGTGATGCATATTTGTGGAGAGAGATTTGTTAGTAATTTTACTAATAAAAACAATTTCGTTATTTTTTGTTTTTGTTTTTAAATGTCAGTTTTCATATGAATGGCACCTAACCTTTGGCCTCAGAAACCACAACCCATGGGCATTTAATTCATCAAAATCTCCCATGAATAGGACTTGTCGTGACTAAAATTTTTCACATAGAGTTTCAAAATGTGAACCTTTCACCATTGAGTATCTTAAAAGATGATCACTATCTATTCTACACCTTATGGCTTTATTAATAAAAACAAAGGTACCATATAACAAAATAAAATTAATTTTTTATTACTTTTTATTATTATTATTATTATTATTTATTCTACAACCTAGCCTATCATATTATTATTTTTTATTTATTATTTCATTTTATGGATATTACAACATCTCTCTCATCTTGAGTCAACATTTAGATTTTTACACTTATTTGTGGACACTACAACTCCCTCATAATGAATATAAAGTGTATCTTGAGGATGAAGAAATCAAAAAATATAAATTAAAAAGAGAATAAAAAGTAAAATGTAGTAAAAGTATTAATTCCTTCCAATTCAATTTATTATATTGTAATTTATTTATTTTAATACAATTTCAAACAAATTATCTTTGAAAAGATCATAGAATCACATCAAAATATATTTAAATAATAATGTTTTACACTTGGAGAGATAACTAAAGTTAGATGAATTTATGCTACATAATAAAAATTATTTTTAAATATATAGATGAAAAATATATTAAAAATGTGGATAATAGTTATAACTAATATTCTTTACATTATAAATATTAAAATAATAATTCATATTTATAAAAATTATATTTTAGAACTCCATATTTAGATATAATTAATAAACATATAAAAATTTAGCATTTACAATCAAATTCAATATTTTGATGTATTGGTGTGTACACGATATATATATAGCATTAAAAAATTAAATTATAAATTATAAAACATCTGAAAGGGTATTAATGATATTAAAATATAAATTCTTTTATATATAGATATAGTGATATTTATATAAATAATATTACTAATAATCTCCTTGGTGCGGATGGATGACCATATTAATGAGGGACTTATGGGTAGGGGGAATTTTCCACCCCATAAAATCCCAATTCCAATAAAGAGGGGTCCATTGTGGCATCCCCCCCACTGCAACGTTATGTTTAATTTAATGGTTGGTACCTTTCGAGGAATCATTATCTTTGTCTTCAATGGTGGAAGGGTAGAGTTATGGAAAAATATACATGTCTAGATCTTGGATTTTGATGTGATAAGTTACCTATCAACATGGCTATTTCTCGTGCAAACCTTTGGTTGGAAAAAAACATGTCTAAAAAAATTGGGACTAGGGTGTCGGGAAAGGGTTGAGTCTTCACAATCAGGATGGTGTGGAATAAAGGTGCATGACTTTGATGTTGGTCTATGGTATGGAATTCCCATTTTTTTAGGTTGATTTCAGAGGTAATTTTGATTTCCTTAATAGTTTGTTTCATAGTATTTATGTTGTTTGAATGTTTTGTTCTTACCCATTTCTCATATAAAGTTGGATATTGACTTCTCTTAGAATTTTAATTCAATACTATGTTCCCTCTATTGGTTTGTGTCTTGTGAACTATACCAAGCAGATAAACAACAAGTCATTAGCTCCCATCCCCTCATTTCAGCTGTGTAGTGATGTTTTTCTTTCCTAAGAGGCGGAACTCCACTTTTATTACATGTTCATTGTCTATTTTCCTATGGTTTGGTCCCATCATTAACCCTTTGGTACAATGGAAAGAAGGAGATGGCATTCCGTGTTGGTTTAGGGGATTACTCAGTCTAGTCACCTATGTGGATGACTTGTGGTTTACGTTGTTTTATTTTCCATTTATTTCAAAATTCCACATCAACGAGGCTATGGGCATTGGGGTGCACAAAAATGGGTAAAATATAATTAGGGTGCATGGAAGCAAGGCCAATAATGTCAACCTCACTCTCGAGTTTTAACTGAAGAGGGTGTAATAATATTTCAAGCTACCACGTCTTCGAGACCATATTTTTGTATCTACCACCTTGAAATATGTGTCAGAGGAAAAAAGAAACCACTCTTAGACTCTAATATCATCAATGAATTATTGCGTTGTCTCCTAGGCATTAGAAACACCATGGGAAAGATAATTAAATATTCATTCATTTAGGAAATTTTAGCATCCTCTTAGATCAATACTCTCCAGTGAGAGGCTTTTAGGCCTCTAAACGGTTATTAATCAAACACTAAGTGTGGGATATGACTTCGTGCATGTTTGCTATATTTTCACCATATACTAAGTATTTGGATCATCCATAAAAGGTTTCATAACAATAATGAAAACTAAAACCATATTGTTAGCCTTTTTCACTTTCCCACACACTTTAATATGTGTTACTTCAACCACTTTCCATGAACAATACATTAGCAGTGTTAATAAATAAAAACAAACTAACATGTTTAATCCTTTTGAAAGGCTCCCACAAATATTTCCCATGCTCTTGAATAACTTCTTTGTCCACATTTGTAGATATGAGTGAAAAAATATTACTCACATTTTCAAGTATTTTTAACTTCCGTGTAGTTAGGAGCGAAGAATCATCCTTATTTTGATGAGCTCAAATTATATACTCTATTCATTCCTTGAAAAGGTGATACTTGTTTGTCTTTCTGCAGTAGATAACCTTCTTGTTCAACACGTAAGGACTTCTAAGCATCATTCCACAAATATCGAGTGGAACCAAATCTAGTTCAACTTCATCAAAAAATCTAGATGTAATATAAAACCTAAGCTTGCAATTCTCAGTTACCTATAACTTAATGTTGTTACACACCCATCTAAGAAACTAAGGTTTAGGATGCAGTGTTGCTTCCAAATTTAATTTTTGAACAACTACCTCAGATACCATACTGGCTTGAGAACCAATGTCAAACAGAGTATCTTCTATTACATGTTTGGTTACCACCTTTATGTGTAAGATCTCATTCCTCTTTGTTACAAATAAACGAAAAAATAAAAGAACCAAAACCAACATGTGAAAACAATATACCTTCCAAACCCATAGCCGTGACTTATGCCTCATTTCCAGAGTCTAATCTCAGATCCCATTGGACTGTTCCTACCACCATATACTTGCCCTTATTGTCTCAAAACCATTTAGGCCTCAACTCCATAAATAGCTTCCAATAATGATCATCATTGTGTCCCTCTTTCTTACAATGGGTGCAAGAAAGCTTCACATTGCCCTTCTTCATAAAAGTTGTTATATTTGGTTTCTCTTTTCCTTTTTATTTATCATAGTTTGATAGAATGTAATCTATAAAGACTCCACCACCTTGTTTACCTACTTCAATATAGGCCGCTTCTACACAAACCTCATCCAAGGTAGATGGATTTAACAGAAAAATTGTATTGTGGATATACCCAAGAAAGCTACCAATATACTTCGAAAGAGTCTCTTTTGTATTAAGTGGAATATTTAAATCCAATTCCTTTTTCTTCAACTCCTACGTAAAGTTTTTCACACCTTGGCCTCTATGTTGCTACATAGCTTTCCATTCTATTTTTTCCTTTTGTGCATATACCAAAGGATATAATTGATTTTTTAAAGTTGATGTAAATTCAAACCATGAGGGAAGAGTTTTTCCTTCTTGAATTGTAGTCTCCCAACATAAATTAGGGGAATTTCGAGGTCTAAAGTGGGCCTCTTAAGGAAATTATAAAACAATAGTGGAAATAATAAAATAATATTAGATTACATCATCAAATTTTAGAGGGGAAAAAGAAAAAACTACTTTTTCAACTCGTATTTTCAACTTATCTACCTATGGTTTTACTCAAATTTTGAGTAGGAACACTCGTTGGATATATAAATTGATTCCTCATCCAAGGGGTGCGCATGTTGCATAGTTTAGATGGACTTTGCCACATGAAACATGAGAAATACATGAAAAATGTGATTGCAATCATGTTTTCTCATGAATTTCTCATTTTTCATGTAGCAGGGTCCATCAAAAGTATATAACATGGGTACTCCTTGGCTGAGTAATTAAATTTTGCATACAATGAGTATTCCCAATCGAAATTCGAGTAAAAAACTAGGGAGATGACTCGAAAATACAAGTTGAAAAAGTAGTTTTATTATTTTATTATTTTTTAATATTTCTACCTTTTTACCCCAAAAATTGTGCATCATCCCCCATGGTTTACATCATCATATTGAATCCCATTGGTTCCTATAAAGTTTATTTTGGTTGTACATATTTCTTAGGAGGCCCATTTTAGACCTCAAAAGTTCTCTAACGTTAACGTAGTACCTTCCAATAAAACAGAGGCCAACTAAATTTCTACCTAGTTATCAATGATATATTGTACATAGTAATAGACTTCCATTTGGTGAATCCATTTGTCAAGATTTTCAAAATTAAGCTCACCATCATAGACTATGAAGTCGAATTAAATATCCAACTTCAACGATTGCTTGTTTGAAGTGGATTTTCCATGAGGAGATGGAGAAGGAGAAGCAGGAGGACTTGAAGGAGGAGGAGGAGGGACCTTTTCAATTTTCCATAATTTTGCTTCATATTTAACTTCCTTCTTCGGTGAACTTCCCACTCTAAACGCATCCATCCTTGTTACATTTCATCAACCATGGCCTTCATCGCAATGAAATCTTCACAAAGCTCTTTATCGGAACTAAAAGGATTTTTCTCTTCCACATGTGACAACATCTCTTCCTTGATTATAGCTTCTTGATCCATTTTTTTTATTGTCTTCAACAAGTATTCCTTCACCTTGCTTGAATTTTCTCTTGGTTTTCATGCACACTCAAAAAATGCCATGAAATCTTTTATGAGTCCACTTGATCTAGGATCTTTTAAAGTTAATTGGATATGGATAAATGTTCAAGTTTGAATGATAAAATTTAAATAAAAACTAAACTTAAATCAAGCATGAATTATTTAAATGAAGTTTCAATTAGAATGAAATATAAAATACTGAGAAGGGAAACACAACAACCAATTGATAACTAAATTTGTATACTGTGGACTAGATCTCTAGGTCATGCCTCCAAGATAGTGACCTCTTTATTATTCTCCCCAAAACTTAAACTAAAGTAATAAAAAATTCCCCCAAAATCTTGCTACAAAATTGATAATTTGATACTAAACTAAGTTTTTTTCCTACCACGTATTTACCTCTAGAACATGACCAAAAAAATCCGTTGGTCACTACAAAATCAAGCACGAAAAACAACTTACATACAAAAATAAACAGGCCAAAGATAAGGATTAAACACTCTTGGAACCTAAAAACATTATAACCACAATAATATTTCTCCATTTAAAATCCTTTGTGTTAATATTATGTTGGGGGTTCGCAACCCTAGGTTTGAGCTCGCGGAAGTTCTTCCCCTTTGTTATAAAAAATTTATATATATTCAAAATTATGTTGTAACGATATAATGTATATGGTGTATGGTTAAATCTCAACAGTGTATTATAATAATAATTTTCTATCTAAACATTACATCGAACAATATGACATAATAATAATATTCCATGCAACACTACCATCCAATTACATACGAAATGTTATACATAGTAATTTGAACCATTTTGGAATAATAAACAATGTAACACATATGTTTCATCTATTTGTAAATTTTTGTAACGACTACTCATATGGTTGTCCACACATATATATTAACACCAATACGAGTCACATATTCATTCGAGGATTCAATATTGATATATATCAAACCATACTATACCATGAATATAAAACAAATAGATTTAACCACCCACATCATCATCCAATCTTGTAGCTATGTAGTGGTGCATACAATATAGTTTTCAGCCTTCATTGGTGAATATTTATCAAACTTTAGTTTTTTAGAGTTGTGAGGTTTGGTGGGCTCAACCCACCCCTTTCTCCATCATACACAACATTAAAAATAAATACATAGGCTTTATCATTTGCATATCAAACTCTCAATTTTGGCTCGATGGTTAATTCATTGTGTTTTTGTTCCATAAGTTGTGGGTTCAAACCCCATCAATGCCAACTCTTTGAAAGAATTAATTTTTTTGTGTTCTTAGGTGCCACGTCGTAGCCCCCATTGGAGAACCTAATATGCCAACTGTCTTTCCATGTGTTGCCACTTGCACTTAACTTATCAATTGTTGACTCAACCCATGCGTCATCTCCACACTATTCCATATGTCAGTTCTAGAATGTGCCACATCACCCTTTGACTTTAACTTTTTTCCCATTGGTCAAAATATTAAAACTTTCATTTCTTTCGCATGTAGACTACGTTCGACACAATTCAAGCTACATTGGAATTAATTTGTCGAGGTCTTCAACAAGGCACTATTTCCCTTAACTTTTCAGAATTTTAAATTTTATTCCTTTTAATTATGATCCTTCTGGATCACCTTGAAAACCTTAACCTAACCTACCCTAGCCTATCCTAATCTAGCATGTCCCTGATCTCTAGCCTAGCCTATGTTAAATTAACTTGTTCTAGCATATCCTATCATACCCTACTCTACCCTTTCCTACTCTAGCCTAATTCTGCTTGTCATATCCTAGCCTATTCTAGCTTAGTGTAGTCTATCTTAACTTACTCTAGACTAGCCTACCATAGAATACTCTAGCCTTCCCTACTCTAGTTTTTCCTATTCTAACCTACTATAGCCTAGTGTCCTTTAGCCTACTCTAACCTACTCTATGTTAAACTATTGTAGCTTACCCTAGCCTATCCTAGATTAGGCTACCATAACTTACTCTAAGCATATGCTAGCCTAGCCTAGATAACCTACTATAGTTTATCCTAGCTGACCCCACTCTAAATTTATCTAGCCTAGTATATCCTACTCTAACCCTAGACTTGTGTAGTCTAGTCTACTCTAGACTAACTTATCTAATCCAACCTAACTTATCGTACCAATTTCCTACTCTTTCTAAGCCTACTCTATCCTACCCTAGCCTACTTGAGCCTATCTTATCCTACTTGATCCTAGCCTACTTTAGCCTACTCCATCCTAGTAGCTTAGTCTAGCCTACTTTAGCCTACTCCATCCTAGTAGCTTAGTCTAGCCTAGTATAGCCCAACCGAGCCTAGATTAGAATAGCCTAACCTAGCCTACACTATCCTATTATACTTTAATTTAGACTACTCTAGCCTATCCTAGCCTATCATAGCCTACTATACCCTAGCCCACTCTAGCCTAACCTATCTTAGCTTACTCTAGTGTATCTTAGCCTAACCTACTCTCACCTAGCCAAATTCATCCTAGCCTACCCTACTCTAGTCTAAAAGACTCTAGCCTAGCCTATCCTAGATTAACCTACCCTATATTACTCTAAGCATATGGTAGGCTAGCCTAGACAAGCCTACTAAAGTTTATCCTAGCTTACCCCACTCTAAATTTCTCTAGCCTAGCATATCCTACTTTAAGCCTAGACTAGTGTAGTCTAGTCAAATCTAGACTAAATTATCTAATCCAAACTAGCTTATCCTACCCTTTCCTACTCTTTCAAAGCCTAGTCTATCCTAGCCTAGTATACCCTAGCCTAACATACTTGAGCCTATCCTAGTCTTCTTAATCCTAGCATACTTTAGCCTACTTCTTCCTAGCTAAGTCTAATGTACTATAGCCCAATCTAGCCTAGATTAGAATAGATTAGTGTACTCTAGTGTATCTTAGCCTAACCTACTCTAGCCTAGCCTTATTTTCTTATGGTAGCCTATCCTACTCTAACCTATCCTAACCTAGCCTACTATAACCTAACCTACTCTAGCCGAGTCTACTCTATCATAGCTTATTCTGGTCTACTCTAGCCTAGAATAAGCTAGCTTACTCTACCCTAACATACTCTAGCCTGGCCTACTCCATCCTACCCTAGCATATCCTATCATAGCCTACTCTACTTTAGCCTAGCCTAGTGTAGGCAACTCTATCCTAGCTTACCCTTGCCTAGACTAGCCTAGCATAACCTGCCCTAAATTATCCTAGCCTAACATAACCTATTCTAGCCCAACATAACTTAGCATACTCTACCTAGCCTAGCCTAGCCTAATTTAGCTTGTGTACTCTAGCACAGCCTAGCCTAGCCTACTCTATCCTAGCTTAATCTAGCTTAACCTAGTCGATCCTAGCCTAGCTTAACTGAAACTACCCTGGGCTAGCCTAATCTAGCCTAGCCCTACCTACTTTAGCTTAGCCTATCTTAGCCTACTATATCTTAACCTACTCTTTCCTAGCCTATCCTAGCCTAATCTAATGTAGGTTACCCTTTCCCATCCTACCCTACTCTACTCTAGCCTAGCCTAGCCTACTACAACCTAGCATAACATAGCCAAGTTGGATCTAGTCTAGCCTAGCCTGGTCTAGCCCTACCCATCCCAACCTATTCTATCCTAGCCTAGATTACAGTAGCCTATCCTAAGCTATCATACTCTACCCTAACATTACTTACCATAGCCTAGCCTTCTCTAGCCTATTTTAGCCTTGTGTAATCTTCCATAGCCTAGCCTAACCTAGTCTACTCTAACCCATCCAACCCTACTTTATCCTAACCTAGCTTAGCTTACTCTCGCACAGATTACTCTCGCCTAGCCTACCCTATCCTCGCCTAGCCTACCCTATTCTAACCTACCCTACCCTACCTCACTCTAGCCTAGCTTACTCTAGTGTAGCCTAGCTTACTCTAGTGTAGCCTGACCTACCATACTTTAGCCTACTAGCTTAGCCTAGCTTATACTAGCCTACTCTAGGTTACCATAAGCTAGCCTAACCTATCCTACTATAGCCCACCATAGCCTACTCTACTTAAGCCTAACTGAGCCTAGCCTAGCCTAGTATAGCCTGATGTTTTCTAGTGTAGTATACCTAGAATAACTTAGCCACGCGTAGCCAAACCTATTCTAGCATAGCCTAACCTTCCTACTCTAGCATAACCTGACCTACTCTAGCCTAGCCTACCCTAGACCACTCTAGTGTAGCCTACTCTAGTCTAGCCTAGCTTACCTTAGCATAGCATAACCTAGCCTACTTTAGCCTACTATCTTAGCCTAGATTATACTAGCCTACTATAGTCTACCCTACTCTAGCCTAGCCTGCTCTCGCCTAGCCAAGCATAGTCTCGTCTAGCCTACTCTATTCTAGCCTAACCTACTCTATCCTATCCTACTCTAGTCTAGCCTAGCATACTCTATCCTAGCCTAGCCTAGCCTACTCTAGCCTACAAGCCTAACCTAGCTTATACTAGCCTCTTGTCTACCCTACTCTTGTTAAGCCTAGCCTGGCCTACTCTAGGCTATTATAAGCTAGCCTACCTTAGCCTACTCTAGCCTACCATAGCTTAATCGACTCTAGCCCAGCCTCCAGATCGGGGCCTAGCCTACCCTAGCCTACGCTAGCCAACCCTAGCGTATCCTACTCTATTCTAGCCTAGTCTACGCTAGCCCAACCTAGCCTAGCATAGCTTATACTATCCTACTCTATTCTACCCTAGCCTAGCCTAACCTAGTCTACTTAAGCCTAACATATCTTAGCCTATTGTAGGCTACCCTAAGCTAGCCTACCTTAGCCTACCATAAGCTAGTCTAATGTAGGCTAGCCTATCTTTTTGATCATCGCTTGGGGCCTAAGTTGGCTCATTACTATCGTAGCCTACTCTATCCTACCCTAGCCTACCCTATCTTAGCTAAGTCTAACCTACCCTAGCCTACCCTAGCTTACCTCACTCTAACCTAGCCTAGCTTACCCTAGCCTACCCTAGCTTAGCCTACTCTAGCCTCGCATCACTCATTCTAATCCTAGCTAGCATACCAATCCGTCGTAGCTGCTCACGGCGTAACAGCATATCTTATCCCAATCTAGCATTTCCAACCCTAACGTAACCTACCATACTCTAGCCTAGCCTTCTCTGTGCCAGCGTACTCTAAGCAGTAGCTCGACAAGCTCACTCTCTAGCTAGCCTAACTCTAGCGTAGCCTAAGTTACTCTACCCTAGCCTACTTAGCTCAACATACTCTTTCCTAACTCACGTTTCCCAAACCCTTACTCTAGTGTACTAGCTATCCTGTACTATCCTACTAGCCTACCCTACCCTACCCCACAACACTTACCTATCTCAGCCTATCCTGTGGCTCACCTTAAAGCTATACTACCTCTAGCCTACCCTAGTCTAGTCTATCCTACAATATCTTAGCCTAGTCTAGCCTAATCTACTCATGCATTGCCTTAGTATAACCTAGCCTACTCTTGCCTAGCCTACCTTAGCCTAATCTATCCTAGCCAAGCCTAGCCTAGCCTATTCTAGCTTAACCTACTCTAGCCTAGCCTACCCTACCCTACCATACTCTGCCTAGCCTTCCTTAGCCTTTCCCAACCTACTATAACTGAGTCTAGCCAAGCGTACTCTAGCGTACTCTAGCTACCCTACCCTAGCCTTGCGCACTCTAGCCTAGCTTACCCTAGCCTATCCTACGCTAACTTAGCTGGTCCTACTCAAGCCTATGCCAGCCTAGCTTATTCTAGCCCAACCTAATCTTTCCTAGCGTAGTCTACTCTAACCTAGCCTACTGTAGACTGATCTACACTAGCATGGCCTAGTCTAATCTAACCTAATCTAGCCTACTCTAGCCTTGTCCACTCTAGCCTACCTTATTATACACTCTATTGTTTCCTAGCCTAACCCAACCTACTCTTTCATCCTAGCCTACTCTCTTGTCACCAATCCTATATTACCCTACCCTACCGTAGCTTAATATATTCATATCCTAACCCTAGACTACTATATTCTAATCTAACATAACCTACCATACCCTATCCTAGCCTAGAATAACCTACCATATCCAAGTGTACTCTAAACTAGCATATTATATCTTAGCTTAGCCTAGCCTAGCCTATACCTAGCCTAGTCTAGTCTACTCTAACCCACACTAGCTTTAACTTGGTTTATAAACATTTATAAAAAAATGATATATACATATTATAATTAAAACATCTAATAAAACAAATATTAAAAATCAATTTTAAAATATATGATAATTTACTTTTATAATATAGATTTAAATATAAAAACATTGCTATTCATTGCATATTATATTATTTATAATAAAATATAGTGTAGAATTTAATAGAATATTAGTTATTTAAATTTTAAAATGATTAAAAATTAAATAAAATGAATAATATTAATAAAAAATTATTTAGTAATATTGATTTTTAAGGTAACAAGTTACACCACTCATTTTAATTTGAATCTTATTTTTTGAATCTTCTTTAAAATATATATAATAAGCTTAAATTGAAAGTGAAGTATCATTGGACAAATCGATGATGCTATGGTCTCAAATGTTTTCAATATCCTTAATTAATCATTATAATATTTGTTGTGAATCAAAATAACCTTTGATTACAAAAATCGCGATGCGTTTGATTTGCCGGAGATATTGCTATGATTAAATTACGATAAGAAAAACATTCACTCACCATAACACTGAATTGTTAAATGATATTTTTCTTTTAAATTTATTATATATATTTTAAATAAATATTTAAATTTAGGTGATAATTTTTAAATTTATTATATATTTTAAATAAAAATTCAAATTCAAAAGAAGATTCTCATGTCTCAAGTCACCCAATTATATAAATAAAAAATTAATTTAAATCGAACAAAACTATATATTAATTACATTGAAATGTTGAACATGTGTACATGCATATTAGATTTCATGTTCATGTGGTTTGAAGATTTAAAGAATGTTGAAGAAAGGAATAGGTTTTATTTTGAGAGAAAAGTTTAAGGGAAATGAATGTGTAATTAAATTTTTCAAATAAAATAAATTATTATTCATTACAGGGACGGTTTGATATTTTTGTTTCATTTAATTAAAAGAAAATACTCATTAGATTTATATTTATGTTTTCATCATTATGGAGTTGAAAGAAAGAATTAACAAAAATATTCATTATAAAGTTGGTTTGACATTTAGGTTTCACTCAATTAAAAGTAAATACTCCTTAACAGAAAGAAAAATAAAGAAAATACCTTATTCTTTCTATAATTTGACTAGGAATGAATTAACTTAAAGAAATCTGAAATGAAAAGACGAGGTACCTGTACCTGTGAAATCTCTGAGCATTGATCATGCTTTAAGAACTCTTCAATTGGTGGTTTCTTTCCATCAAACCTCTTGAATACCCTCTATGAGATTTTAAATAAACAGACAAACTTCATAATTTCTTAAATGAATTAAAAATATATTAAGACAAGTGAAAAACATAACACAAATGAATTAAAATAAGCATAGCAGCCATTAATGGAGAGAACCCTACATAAGATTTGAGATTCAGAGACCAACATTAAAATAGATAAAATTAATTAAAAATATATTACCGCAAATGAAAAACATATCACAAATGAATTAAAATAAGCATAACATCCATTAATAAAGAGAGTCTTGATTATTTAGTGGCTCGACCACCTTTCTCTCGACATCCTTTCCTTTCAGGTTTGGAAAGCAAGATTCACCCCACTCAAATTCAAAGGCATAGAAAGATTCATGCACAGGTATATACACACTCATGTATCCTACAAACACTAAAATTCACACAGATACACTATGCATACAAACAAACTTGGACTTAAACTCACAGGCACACTCATGCATACACACATAGTGAGATGCTCAACCAAACCAAACCTAGATGAGACCGAGGAAATAAATGTGAAATTTATGTCAAGCGGATACATTGGCCTCTCTTTTAAAATTGACGCCATCTTTGATTATGTTTTAAAAACTGGGATGTATGTTTTTTTTGGAGATACAATAGATATTTCAACACATTTATATATATATAGAAATATTCCATAGATATTAATTGGTTCACAATCTCCAAAGTTTTAAAACTGGTTTCCACCACCGTCCAAACAAATTTCTAAAATTGCTTCCCACATTCGTCTAAAAAAAAGTGTATATAAAAATTTGACATGCTTTTTAGGTTTTTTGATTATTCAATATTTTTGTTTTTTGTTTCTCAATTCTTGGTTTTATTATTATTTACCAGGAATTTGTGAATTCTTCACATTTATAGTAAATTTGAAATTTTCAAATTCTTTTCAAATTTAAAATAAATTTTATATAATTTGATGAGAGATTTTATAATTATTTATAGTGCTCATTTTGAAAAATATATTGGCTTCCATCTCATCTCCTTTCGTTTGAATTGAAAGAGAGTATTAAATTAATATTGATTGGCCCCTCTCCAAGACTTGAAAGAGAATTCTAAATTAAAATTGATGAGCCTCACTCTCCAAAAAAGAAAGTATATTTTAATGTTGCCATATTTCAGATTTTCATTTTATTTTAATTCTTCTTTTTATATTCAGTTTTTTTTTTTTTCACGCTTTTATTACTTGTTTTTATTATTATTATTTATCAACTTTGATTTATCTTAAATTTGTTAATACCTAACATTATTTTTCAAATTTGGACCAAGTTTCATGTTATTTCAAGTGAGATTCATTTGAAAATTATGAACAATCAAAGCTAGAATTAAAATGTTGAAGTTGCAACTCAAATTTATTAGCTTTTTTGGTGATATATAAAGATTGGTATGAAATCTAAATTTAGCATCTGTTTAATCTTATTTAGCATTTTCTTCCATACAAAGCCTCAAACAGACTCATCTTTATATAGGCTTGATAGTTGTTATTATATGCAAATTCTGCTAAGTGCATAAACTCCTCCCACTTTATGGGCCTATTGGGCCACCGTTTTGAGCAATTTTTTCGGGTTTTTATCAAATAATTATATTCTTGTGACTAGTGATTTTATAATTATTAACCTATTATATTGTTAATTAGAGGCATTCAGGGGCAATAATTATTAAATTATAAATTCTTCTTGTTAGTTAATTTGATGAGTGTTTTGTGTGTAAATTTCATTAATGAAATGCCTTCTTGGTGGCAAGTGAATAAGTCTGGTGCCGGAATGCATTTGAGTACAGAGTCGCCCCATGCAAGAAGTAGCAGCTTGGGCTCAATGAAAATTATTAAGAGCTATGTGCTGGACCTTTTGCCTATGATTAGAGATGATTTAGTCATAATTTACTAATGATAGTCTCACTGAGTTCATTAGCCTAAGAATTCTATTGCCGGAAGTCTCCATATGTCAATTTTAACTAGTCACTCCAAAGTTGAGTACATAATTTCTATAGGTGAAAATATGAATTTTGTGATCAAATGGTGCAGAATCTTGAAATTTCAACACATGAGTTTTGTTAAGAGCACCCTCATGTAGGCAACCCAGAAATCGTTTGGAAAAATTCATTACCATAAAGGAGTTACGATCGAGGGAGTATTCCAATGTAAATTTAATCATGTTTAACGTGAACGACTTGGTCAATTCGGATTTGGATGTGCACACCTTGTTGAACTAAATGAACAACATCAAATGCAGAGGATCAATGCAACCTACATGTGCCAAGTTCAATGGTAGTTCTCCACATCATCTCCATTCATTTCTGCTTGTTTTAACAAGCCAACTCTCTTATCGTTAGAGAGTGTATTGTAAACAGAGTTATATTGCACTTGTGTGAAATCCAACGATGACCAATGCCGAACATTAGGTTCCATGATTTTGAGGGGGAGCTGCCCAAGCACTTGTTTGACAAATATCTCGACGCTATCTTCATCGGCAATAACAGAAGTGGCGTTCGGCAAGATTTGCAACATCGTGAATTTCCAATTGTACGTTACCATTGCCAGAAATTCTAGAAGCCAATATTCAATTATAGAAGTCGATCTCCGATTCTGGAAGCAAATCTTTTTGCTCTGATTTGCATCAACAAAAAATGGCCCTAAAATTTGTATTCTTTTGAACCGTCCATCCTTTTTAATTAAAGCAACACTGCTACTATATAAGGGAGGTTGTTGTGCATGCATAGAAAAAGACAGTGGCAATAGGTGGAGATCGATCTGTCATAGTGTAATAAAGAAAGAACGTTGCCTAGAGGTA
Organism: Pinus albicaulis; assembly: GCA_034641835.2. Taxonomy (NCBI): domain Eukaryota; kingdom Viridiplantae; phylum Streptophyta; class Pinopsida; order Pinales; family Pinaceae; genus Pinus; species Pinus albicaulis. The sequence continues at coordinate 155,821 of JAXQQM020083056.1, forward strand.
GATTGAGTCTAGATCGCAGAGGATAGGAGTTGATGGGCAGCTACAACAACGTTGGATTATGGATCGAAGCCAACACAAACTCTGTACTGTTTGATTTAATATTTTTGTAATTTGATATTTGCAACTTGATTTCATTTGTAATGTGATTCGACATTCAATTTTAATTTGCAGGTTCTTTAATTTCTGAAGATGGTGTGTTGATTTAATTTTACAAGAGTTGGGTGATTGGGTGATCGGGCCCATCAGTCAGCTCATCGCTTGGATTGTTTAGTTATTTAATTTCATTTCTTGCTAAGAATGATTCATTTTAATAAATTTTATTTCATGCTTGAGTGATTTAAATCATTTTCTACAATTTCATTCTTTGTGTTTTGTTATTTAATTACTGTACGTTTGATTCGTGAATTTAGTGATTTCGTTATTTTAGCAATTTATTTCCGAGTTTATTTAGTTAGCCTGCACTTCTTTTATTTGTGTTTCTCATTGTTATCATTTGTTGTGTTCAACAAAATATATGTTTGATATCAGAGAGATTTATAACAGAATATGAAATTAACTCAACATTATTTCGTCATTTATATTCGTTGTTTCAATTTAAAAATGAGACTTCATGAATTATTCAGCAACTAATTTAAACTTCTTTTACTGCAATAGACAAATTCAAACTTAAATTGAACACTCCAAATCCACTTTCATAATTTCCTTTAAGCTTAGATAAATTTTATGCCAACGTTAATTTAAAGTTTATTTCTACAATTAAGTATATTACCAATTAGTAAGTGTTTCTTTCTAAATTTCATTCTTGCCCTGTTCAAGATATTTTATAACGAAATCTATCTATATTCTGAGCTAAATGGATTCAAGATGAGGATAGAACCAACAAAGGCTTCATTTAATTTGACATTTATATTGTTTGGCACTTATAAACAATTTAGATTATTGCATGAAGTTGATCTTGGAATTAAGAGAGCAATATTCGTTAAGCATAACTTAATACCAAGATTAATATAAGTAAATCAATATAAGTAAGTGTCTAACAAATACTCTTGAAGATATTCTTGCTCAAAAATTTAGAAACTGAATTGAATATTTTCATACACTTGTGATTTATTTCCAACAACGGTACTTGCATAATTTGGAAGCGGCATTTTAAGTACAAATTTTAAAGAAGCATTTTAAGAACATATTTTAAATAACTATTTATTTCATGCTTTCATATTCGCAATTGTAACTTTAGTAGATTAAGAAGTTTTGCATCATTTATTTCTTGCATAGATTATTAATTTGCAGCGTGTTCTCTTGAAATGTCTTGTTTCTTTTCCGGCATGATTTCCTTTCTAAATTAGTTTTAGGGTTTTGATTTTCCAAATCCCTCAGGACGTATTCTGGCATATGTTGTGCTACGTCTCCAAGTCTAATGACCCCAGATTGATAATTTAAATGTGGGTGTAAATCTAGCATTTATACCTCCCAACAGGGCCTATCCATTACATACATGTGAATCATGTCTTCTAATATATGATTTGTTCTTTCAGGTTGTTCGTCTGTTTGGGGATGGTATGCTGTGCTAGATTTAATTTTCTCCCCATTCCTCCAAATAAATTTTTCCAGAAGTTCGAGGTGGACTTTGAATCTCTATCAGATATTATCATATTTTGTATCCCATCAAGCTTGAAGATTTCCTTCATAAAAACATTGGCCTCTTGAGTTGTACCAAAGGTAGATTGTACAAAAATAAAATGTGCAGCCTTAGTCAGCGTGTCCATTACCACCATAATGGAGTCATGTTGGTACTTAATCCGTGGTAACCCCATTATAAATTCCATGTATATTACTTCCCACTTCCATTTAGGAATTTGCAGTGGGTTAGGAATTATGCGGGGTGTTTATGTTCCACTTTTAATTCCTAGAACTCTAAACATATTTTCAAATAATCTATTGTATCCTTCTTCATTCCTGGTCAAAACCAATTTTCCGTAATGCAGTCACCATCTTTTGATAGCCCAGATGGCCCGAGTAAGGTATGTTATGGTATTCATCCATTATCATCTGTTTCAAGGTATGTAAGTTACGAATATACAACCTCTGTAGCTAAACATCCTTTCTTGTTTATGTCATACCCCTGAATCCCCTTTTGCTATATTTTTAGCTGCAATTCCTGATACCGGGGGTCTTTTGATCGAGCCTCCTAAACCTGCTCTTCGAAATATATCTTTACACTGTTACCCATGTTAGATAACAAAGGGTGAGAGTGTCTACTAAAGGCATCAACAATTTTGTTTTATTTTCCCTGAATATGTTTTATTTCCATGTAAAACTCGTTTATAAAAGCTAACCATCTAGCTTGTTTAGGAAGAATTCCAACAGAATTTTAAAGCATGATACCTCAGTGAAAGGTATTATGATGATCATGCCAAAGAGTTCCATGAGCTAATATTGGGACAACTCACCATAGACGAATTTGTGAAGAAATTCACAAACTTATTTTGTTATGTACAATACATTAGATTAAAAAAAGTGAAATTTCAAAGGCTCCTAAACTATCTACCAACGATATATAAATAAAGAATTGATTTTGAAAACCCAAAGACTATGGATGAAGCTGTAAAAAAGGCTCCACTGTGTTATCAACCATAATTGAGTCATGTTGGTACTTAATCTGTGGTAACCCTATTATAAATTCCATTTATATTACTTCCCACTTCCATTCAGGAATTGGCAGTGGGTTTAGTAATCATGCAAGGTGTTGATGTTCCACTTTTAATTGTTGGAACTCTAAAGATATTTCCAAATAATCTGTTGTATCCTTCTTCATTCCTTGTCAGAACCAATTTTCTGTAATGCGGTCACCATCTTTTCATATCCCAGATGGCCCGAGTAAGGTCTCTTATGGTATTCATCCATTATCATCTGTTTCAAAGTAGGTAAGTTATGAATATACAACCTCTGCTGCCAAACAATTAGTCCTTTCTCGTTTATGTCATACCCCTGAATCCCCTTTTTCTTTATTTTTAGCTGCAATTCCTGATACCAGGGGTCTTTTGATCGGGCCTCCTAAACCTTCTCTTTGAAATATATCTTTACACTGTTACCCATGTTGGATAACAAAGGGTGAAAGTGTCTACTTAAGGCATCAGCAATTTTGTTTTCTTTTCCCTTAATATGTTTTATTTCCATGTAAAATTCGCTCATAAAAGCTAACCATCTAGCTTGTCTTTGATTTAAATCTGGCTGGCTAAATAAGTATTTCAAATTAATGTGGTAGTCGTTAATACAAACTTTTTTCCCAGCAAGTAATGTCTCCACATTTTGAATGCATGTATCACAAAAGCTAATTCTAAATCATAAACTACATATTTTTGCTCATGATTTTTTAGTTTTCTAGATTCGTAAGCTATCACAACATTGTCTTATAATAACACTCCTCACATTCCTTCTATACAGGCGTCGATACACTGTAAATTCTTTAGCTGGATCTGCAATTTTTAAGATAGAGGTCGTGGTCAATTTTTGTTTCAGCTTCTCAAAGCTTTCCTAACACTTGGTTGTGCATTCAAATTTCACTCCCTTTTACTGAAGGGAGGTAATGGATAATCTAATCTGGAAAAGCCTTCCACAAATCTGTATTAATACCCTACAATCCCCATGAATGAGCGGATTACTGATACATCCATGGGTACCGACCAGTTTAGAAATGCTTGTACCTTTTCCGAGTCTACTGCCAACCCCTCCTTGGAGATAATATGTCCCAAATATTGGATCCCTAGCCTATAAAACTCACACTTGCCAAGTTTTGCATACAATTTGTGTTCTCTTAATGTTTTTAGCACTACTTAGAGGTGTTCCTGGTCTTCTTTTTCACTCTTAGAATACACCAATATGTCATCTATGAAAGCTAACAAAAATTTATCGAGATATTTGTGAAGGAAGTTGTTCATGAAACACATGAAGGTAGCAGGGGCATTAATGAGACCAAAAGGTAATAAAACGAACTTGTAATGCTCATATCGGGTCCTAAAAGTTGTCTTGTGAATGTCTTCGTCTTTTATGTGAAGTTAGTGATAACCAATTCGCAGATCAATCTTTGAAAAGAGTGTAGCTCCCCTCACTTGGTCAAACAAGTAATCAATCCATGGTAGGGGGTATCGTTTTTTGATAGTTAACCTGTTTAACTGTCTATAGTCAACGCAAATCCTAAGGACACCATCTTTTTTCTTGACAAATAATATTGGGGCAACCCATGGGGACACACTTGGTCTTATATAGCCTTTGTTTAACAGTTCTTGGAATTGCAGCTTTAGGTCTAATAGTTCTGGTGTAATCATTATATAGGGGGCTCTAGAAACTCGGGTAGCTCCCAACACCAACTCAATAAAGAAATATATATCTCTACGATGGGGTAACTGAGGAATTTCCTCCGGAAACACATCCTGAAAGTCTTTGATTACTGGTCGATTTTCTACTTTAGAATTTTATGGGTGTTGTTCAAACTCTTCCACATGAACCTTGTAGACTTTAAAAACCTTCCATGATGTCCATTTCAATTGTAGTGCAGATATCTGTCGAACAGACACAGGTTTTGGTTTCCCTCGTATTACAATAAATTGTCCCTACTCATTTGTGCAATTTATTGTTTTTTCTAAGCAGTTTATTATAGCCTTCTGTTGTTACAATCAATCCATGCCAACCAGTATGCCATGGGATCCTAAAGGAAGGATATTCAAGTTCAGGTGTGTATGATACCCCTTCAAGTTTACAAGGAATTTATTTAATTTATGAGTTACCTTGCGCTTGGTTCCTGTAGCCAACTGCACCAGCCAAGAGTTCTGAAATTTTTGTGTCTACAATTTAATTTCCACTACTTGTGGGATAATATAGCTTAAGATAGCTCTGAGATCAATTAAAACATATACAGGTTTGTTGGTAATGATACCTTCGATTTCGATCATTGTCTATTGATGTTCAGCCCGTCAATCTTCTAATGCTGGATTGATTCGTGGAATGATCCTAACTACATCATTTACCATGGTTGCCTCATGTACCGCTTCAATGTTTTGAATGTCACAGAGATTGTGTGGAAAATCCCACAGCAGATGGGGTTCTCCACATCCCCATCATTTCAGTGGCTCGTTTTATTTCCCCCATTCACCCCTCTTGTGGTTCACTTCCATGGACTTGGACCCTGTGTGTGATTGTGTTGGATAAATTTCTCCACCTTTGTCAAATTTCTTTCTCTGATGATCCCTGCCGAAATTATTTAGATAGGATGGTTTGTGCCTTATACGTTTCTTCCAAGCTTAACTTTTTCTTTATTCGGCCATGTTTTGAGACTATCATTCTGACTCTTGTATTGTTGATAGAATAGTCAAGCCTTTCTGACAGCTTCATCCATAGTCTTTGGGTTTTAAAAATCAATTATTTATTTATATATTGTTGGTAGATAGTTTAGGAGCCTTTGAAATTTAACTTTTTCTTATCTGATGTACTGTACATAACGAAATAAGTTTTTGAATTTCTTCACAAATTCTTCTATGGTGAGTTGTCCCAATCTTAGCTCATGGAACTCTTTGGCATGATCATCATAATACCTTTCGCTAAGGTATCATGATTTGAACTTTTGTTGGAATTCTTCCCATGAGATTGTCTTCTCATCCAACAAGTGTATGATTTTGGTCTCTTCCCACGAGAGTGTAGCTTCTCCTTGCAATTGGTAAATAGAGAGTCGGGATTTCAGGTTACTTCCATACTCGTACGCCTGAAAATATTTAACCATATTCAGGAGCAAGACTTCTGCATCCTCCTCCATTTCACTGTCAAAGGTAGGAGTTGTAATTCCTTGTTCTTTTTCTTAGAATTGGAGTATGTCTTTCCATACTCTTCTTCACTCTCATACTTTTCTAAGGTTGTTTCGATCTCTTTTCTTTTCAGTTTTTCCTATCCCCCCTCCCAGTGATTGGATATGGAAGTTAACTCGAATAAGTAAGGAAAGAGAAAATAAAAGACCAAAGCATCTCACACTAAATTTGGATACCTCATATCCAATTCCTAAATAAGTCTTCCATTGTCATTTTATGTATCAAAAATTAGAATCAATAGCCCAAAAAATTTAAAGGTGTAGTCTAATAGATGTTTTGGCTAATTTCGAGGAAAGTTGCATGGTCAAATTTTTTTATAAATGGAGTCTATACTTTTTAGAATTGTAAGTTTGAGTTGTGTAATGTATACAATTTGAGTTCCCCATCGACTCTTTAGGGTATTAAATTCATGTATGAATTTAAAAATGCATTTTAAACAACAAATAATTGTGATTGTACCCAAAACTTTAATATGAAATTTTGGTGAAATAGGCCAAAATGTTTATCCTATAGTAGATTGAAGTCCTTATCTTTCCTCCCATGAGCATAAATCTAGTTGTCAATTATTATAGGGGCACACTAACTACTCATTAATTTTAAGGGAGGGGAACTGGGATAGGCACCTCCCCCATTTCATATTTATCAAATTATCCTTCATGTGTCCTCTTAGGTTGGAACAAAATATTCTCCAAAAACTTACTTGTCTTGAAGACATGAAAAAAAGGAGTTGCATTCAATTTGGGCTACAAAATCAATGAATTTTTTAATTAGTATTTTCTAATTTTAATTTGGGTGGCGTGTAAAAAGAGATATCAAATAATGATGAACATTCTTTAACAACTAGTATTTGATGTACTAATATAAAATTTCAACAAATATGATATTTTTTGGCTATTCAAAATAATAGAAAGGGAAACCAAAATTTTGCTTGAAATGTAGGAATAAAATTGCAAACATCAAATGTTGCAATAGAACGAATTGGTTGCATCAGACGTATTCTTAGAATCTATATTTATTTTTACAATTAAAACTATAGACAAGCCAAATTTAGATTCTAACCAATCCATAATATTTATCAAAGTCTTCTTTGAAATTTAACTAAATCCTCCATAAATTTGCTACCTTTTGCTTTATTTATTTTTTTTTAGTATCAAAATAAATTGAATACTTCCATTTATAATTATAAATATATTTTAAATAATATTTTGTATATTGTCATATTTTATTTATAAAATTTATTATTTGCAATCTAATAAACATATTTAATTATTTGGAAAGTAAGCATTAATTATAACAATCTTATTTACTATTAAAAAAATTAACAAATTCTAATTAAAAATTTCTTTAAATCACTAATAAGAAATTTTCACTCATTCTTTATACTCCACACTTAGCTTGATATATATCTATAAACTTATTTTAAAAAGTGAAATATTACTTAAAAATACTAAATATTTAATATTTTTTATTTTTATTTTTTTATAATTATAAATAATTCTAATAACTTTTCTTTTCTCTTTCAAATAACTAAATATAATCATTAATTTTTTATCTTATAACTAAAATACATAATTATCCAAATAACATGACTAAATATGATAAAACAATAAAATTATTTTAAAAACCATTATTATAACATCATAATTAAACCATTGTGTTTTTTTTTTTTAATTTTGCTGAAGTTTTTTCTAGTTTTCTACAAAAACATCTCTTTCCGAGAAACCAGCTGTAACCATGTTGACATCTCTTGCTGAGAAACCTGCTGTAACCACGTTGATGGAAACAGTCGGGGGGTTTTATTGCTAGAAAAGTAAAAAGTAATTACTGCTTTCTTATGTTTTTTGAGTTTTTTTCAACAAAAAAAAGCACCGCTTTTCAAAATCCTTTTGCTAAATCTGACTGTTATGCTCCTTTGTTAAATCTGGTTGTTCCGCTATTTTACTGTTTCTCAAGGGTGGATGAATTTGGTTGGGAAGAACTGGATATTTGATAAGGTTCTCAATTATTGGGAGTCTGGTGAATTATGGATAGCCATCAGATATTTGAAATGAAAAATTATGATTATTTGGGTCGAAGTTGGTTTGCTGTTGATTTTATTTTGTTGGAAACAAGAATCACCCTATTCAGTGAGAGAAGATTTATTAGGATCGAGGTAACTGCCAGTAAATTCAGATAAGGATTGATGATTGTTTAGGATTTTCTTTCACAAGGAGCTTTGAATGAGCTCATTGACTCACATGACGTTGAATGAGCTTTAATGGATATTCTTTCCAATGGTCTTATCATCGTTATTTCTTTCTAAGATTTTTGATGCATTGACTCACATAACGTTTGACGGATATTCTGTTAGATTTTCTTCAGTGTGAAGCTAAAAGGTATGAAAATTCTTTCCAATGGCCTTATCATCATTATTTCTTCGATCCCGGTTTGAAGCACGTTGAGATTTTTCTGTCAAGATATTGTGTTAGCTGGGGAAGCATTATCTACCATCTTTAATCTTAACATTGGTTAGTGAACTTTTTTCGCTGAAAAAAAATTACCTACCATATTGGTTAGTAAATTCCCTACCATATTGGTTAGTGATTTTTTTTTGCTGCATTTCAACCTCGATTTAGTGCCGAAACATTAAAAAACTGTTTTTAAATACCGATCAATTCTTTTAGACTTATTTTGATTAGAGTCCGTGCTCTTTGACATGCTCTTTTAGAGATACTTTGTGAAAATATTTTCATAAAACTAGTAGAAACAAAAAGAAAAACCCATATTATTGTTTGTTATCGTTGGAAAAATGAAAAACCCTCTGCATCAATGCCAGTCCTTACTACTTGTATTTTTTTACTCTCACTTCAATCAAGATTTTTATTAAGAAGAATATTTTAGAGTTCAGGTTAATGATTTAAACATTAGTAGCTTTAGAGTTTAGATTATTTTAGCTCTCACTCTAAAGACCGTCCATCAATTATAAAACTGGTTATGGACTTTAATCCAAAGACGGTGTTCTTGGGTTGCCGATTCTTTTGTAATATCCTAATTCACACTTAGCTAATTTTGATGTTGAAAGCTAATTCACACCCAGCTCTCTCATTTATTTATTAGTCATTAATTTTCTGACATTTCTTTGGTATTCTTTGATGATAATAACATCATATTATTATTATTATTGCTCAAAAAACTTAATAGATATGACATTCTGTATTTTTTTTTACAATTTCAATTTTAACAATTAAATTTCAGAGTAACTAATTATTATTGCCCAAAAACTTAATTAATATGAGATACTGGTGTTTTTATGTTTTTATTTCTTTAACTCCTAGTGACACTCCAAACAATCTATCTATCCTTTGACTTTTCTTCTTCATCTTCACTTTGATGAGTTGAATTTAACCCAGTTCAGATTTTAGTCATTTGAATGCCCAATTAAGTTACATGAATTTGACTGTAGATGACCTCAACATAACACAAACCTACATTTCCATTATTCAAATGTTCAATTAAATAACACATTGACACATCCGACTATTGTATGTTGGTTATTCTCGCTAATATTTAGTGAATTATTATTTTGTATATAATATGGTATATTTGTTTAATTAAAATAATGTAATGTATAGTGAAAAAATATTTGTATTTATATAAATTTAATGTGGTATTGCTTTTATATATAAATTTATATGTAGAAAATAAAATCTAATGTAAATGTTTTTTTAGATTGATTTTGAATCTCTTTTATTAAATGTTTCAATTACAACATGTGTATATGTAAATTTTTATAAATCTAGATTGTGTTAGAGTAGGCAAGGCTAAGCTGGAGTTGGCTAGGAGAAACTAAAATAGACTTGACTACACAAGAATAGAATAGAAAAATATTAGATATGCTACTCTAAAGTAAACTAGAGTAGGCTATGCTAGGTTGTGTTAACCTAGAATAGGTTAGAGTAGGCTAGGATAGGATAGAGTAGCTAGGATAGGCTAGGTTAGAGTATTCTAGGTTTGGCTAGGTTAGGCCAAAGTAAGCTAGGCTAGGTTAGGCTAGAGTAGGGTAGGCTAGGCTAGGCTAGAGTAGGTTAGGCTAGGCTAGGCTAGGAAAGAGTAGGATATGCTAGGATAGAGTAACTTAAAGCAGGCTAGGCTAGGCCATGGTAGAGTAGGCTAGGCCATCGCAGGTCAAGTTAGGCTAGAGTAGGCTAAAGTAGATTATCCTAGTACAAAGTAGGCTAACCTAGGCTAGGCTAGGATATTCTAGATTAGCTAGGCTAGGCTAGAGTACGTTAGTTTAGCTTCGAGGGGCCAGGACTAGGCTCATACTCAGTGGGCTAGGCTAGATTAAGCTAAAGTAGGATAGAGTAGTCTAAACTAGGCTAAGATAGGGTAGATTAGACTAACCTCGCATAGGCTATCCTAGAGTAGGGTTAACAACATAAAATTAGGTTAGGCTAGGCCATGCTGGGCTAGAATATCTTAGGCTAAGCTAGGCTAGGATAAGTTACAATAAGCTAGCTTTGTGTAGGTTATGTAAAACTAGGCTAAGTTAGGCTAGAATAGGTTTGGATAGGATAGGATAAGATAAGCTAGTGTATCTTAAGCTAAGGTAGAGTAGGCTTGCTAGGCTAGAGTCAATTAAGCTAGGCTAGAGTAGGTTAGGCGAAAGTAGGATAGGCTAGGCTTGGCTAGGCAAGAGTAGAGTAAGATGGGCTATAGTATGATAGGTTAAGCTATGTAATGTAAGGCTAGGCTAGACTTTTCTAGGCTAGGATTTACTAGATTAGGCTAGGCTATTCTAGCCTAAAGTATGCTAATCTAGAGTAGTATAGGATAGGCTAGGACAGGTTAAAGGTTGATAGAGCGAGCAAAATTAACCTAGACTACATTTGGCTAAGCTACATTTGTCTAGGCTAAAGTAGGCTAGGTTAATGTAGGATACGAAGTTCTTCAAAAATATTGAATTTCTCAAGGTACATGTAGATAGTTGGTTTGTAGGTTATCCTAGAGTAGGCGAGGATAGGTTATAGTTGGCTAGCCTAGGCTATAATAGTCTAGGTTATGAAATATTAGGCTAATCTAGGTTAGAGTAAGCTTTCCTAGGAAATGCTACACTAGAAAATGCTTTGATAGGTTAAGCTAGGCTACTGTAGGTTACATTATGTTGAGTTGGGTTATGTTATAGTAAGCTAAGCTAGAGTAAGCTAAGAAAAACTGTGTTTATCTAGAGTGGGTTATGCTCGACTAGGCTAGGCTATGCTAGACTAGTCTAGGCTAGTTGTAACATCTCGATTTCAGAAAAGAAAAAAGAAAAAAATAAAAATAAAATAAAATCTATTTATAGCAATACTACTAATCACACCTCATGAATTAATTATTGTTCATCACATTCTAATGTATATCATCCATTAATATTTTACTTTGTTGTACTTTTAATCTTTCCTAAATGGCACATATACTTGTTGGGACTAAATTTACAAATCTACCACTTCAACGAAATTATATGTTCCATGAAACCATCCTAATTTTATTTTACATGGAAAATCGTAAGGTAATAGTTAAACTTCCCCTCCTTAACCATTAACACACTTTCCTTTCTCATTTTAACTACTTATACATACTTTAACCCTAAGTCATCCCCAACCACCTACACATTGATCTAGCTTTACCTTAAAAGTTATAACCCATCATTACTTCATGACATATATATATATATATATATATATATCATCATACAAGAAATGACTTTGGTCTAGCTTCGTTCTAAAAGATAATAATTGTCACGTAGGTTTAGAACCTCTATACGAAATTCTTATTAAGAGTTCTCATTGTGTTCATATGTGTATCCACATCTTTTGTTTAATCCATCTCACCAAGGCACATTATCCTTCCATCGAAGAGATATATCTAAAATAGAATCTTATCTGAAAACCCTCATTCCACCGATTCACTTAATTTTTCCAAAGTTTACTTGGACATTGGCTATCTATGTGACAAACCAGAATGTATACCATATAATATTGAATGTTATATTTGATTCACATGTATTAATTCGTATTATGCATTCACTACATTTTCATAATTAAATTCGTCATTGGAATTTTGAGGCTTAGTGATTGCTATGGTTTAATTTGAGTGGTTCCTTCATATGAGTGTACGAAATATTTGAAGGTAATTTTCCTTCGGATATCTTGACATCAAATTGGATGTATGGCGTCACATGGCTTGTCTCGTTCTTGATTTAACCCATCAATCCACGGGAATTACTCCACACACCAAATCTCTTACAAGTGGATGGTTTGGATCTATTCCCAGTTAAGTTTTGAGACTCCATAAATGATTTTGTTGTTGACTTATGACTATTTTTCACTCCACGCATTTAGCGAGCATCCTTCATTTTGCCTCGGCTCCATGTTTCACTTACATTTCATTAATGTTACTCTAATCTCTTCCTTAGTTTATCTGCGAGAGGAGAAATTACTCTGGTCCGGTTTCTACACAGAGGTTGCATTCATCGTTCTCCCCAGGCAAGATACGTCGTTTCCCCGAATTTCTTGGAGCTTGACCTGAATTATTTATTATTTTCATAGTTCTAGTTATTTAGTTTCTTTTCTAACTTATTCACTACTTTCTCTACAGGAATTCCATAGGGTTACATCTCTAAATCATGAACAAGACTTGGGTTAGGCGTGTTTAAACTGAACCCCCTCTTTCCAGGTATTCCTTTGAATCGATTTTCAGCTTACTCTATCTTTGATTTCCAAAATTTCCACTGTATTAATTATCTACAGCTCACATGCAAATTACCGATTCTAATAATGTGGTATTGATTTAATTCAAGAAATATTTCGTCACTTGTTTAGATTTCTATTAAGTTTAGTTAGAAATTATGCCCTAGAGAGATTATCATGTGGGAGTCCCTTTCGGACATCCACTGTCAATGCTTATTCTAGATGTGAAAGTTTGTTTCAGCGTTTACGTTGCTCCTTTCGGTTACTCCACACTTTGTTTTTATTTTGTTTTTAGCTTTCGCATTGACTAATATTGCTGGTAAATATTTGTGACTACGTTTTTTGGTTAACGCAGATGGCCAGATGGAAGAACCTCCTCTCGTTCCATCATCGCCATCCTAGAATCGTTACAAAAAGTCTCAATACCACTACAGCCTCCTTTAATGGTTTATCTTTTCCATTAACAATTTTCTAAAACATTTACTATCTGACTATAGTCACTTAACTCGTTTTACCGAATCTCCATCGATTTATGAATGTATTCCATGGTCAATGGCCATTATCAACTCTCCGTGGTAGCATTTTGATCAAAAGTGAAAACGCATGCCCATTATTCCCGGCTACCACACTACAAGAAAAAATGACATTGGTGAGGGGCGAAAATGGTCACCATAAGCTCATTGGTGAGGGTCAAAAGAGCTTTCGTCACCAAAAATTGAACGTCACCAAAGGTGGCGTCACCGAAAGTATAGGTGTTGTGGTGACATTCAAGGTCCGTCACCAATAATGATTTATAGTGACGGATAGTGACCGTCACCATTTCATATGAGCAATGGTGACGGACAATCGCCTCCGTCACCAAAAAACTGAACGTCACCAAAGGTGGCGTCGCCAAAAGTATGTGTTGTGGTGACATTCAAGGTCCGTCACGAATATTGATTATAATGACAGATAGTGACCGTCACCATTTCATATGAACACAACAACGATTTTTTGTGATGGACCTTTCATGGCCATCACTACTAGTGCATATATATGGCGACGTTCATTGACCGTCACCATAAACTCATCGGGTGATGTCAATTCATATTAGCCCCTCCATTCAAGCTTTTGGCCAGCAGTCCCATTTGAATATGTTTGAAACATCTTTTGTAGCCTAAGACCTCCATCTCCTGCCTGTCGTTACCATTCCCGCCCCCTGAAGTGCATTTAAAAAGGGCCGCAAATTCATTTTGAAAAATACATAAGCCCCAGTCCTTTGGGTCCTAGCTCCTTTAGTTTATTATCCATGCGACCCAGACCCTGGACCAAGTACAAAGGCTCTAAGCGCCTAATCAAAACGCATCGGGCGTATTCCAAGCCATTCGATCAAACACAAATCAACGCACTGCAGCCCATTTCTCTTGTGGTCCCCGCCCCGCGTCCTCTGCTCAAAAACTAGGCTTGTTTTCATCGCACCGCTGATCCAGGGCGGGCGGTATTCTTCCAATCGCAGCGATTCCATTCAGCGTTAGCCACGCGTCCTGGTGTACGACTGCAATACCACCCTCTATCGCGCATTATCATTCAGATAAAGTCGTGTAGCGATATCCATGCTATCCGTTCGATCTGATGATCTCCATCCTACGGCCATCGTTCTACGAAGTTACGCGCATGATAATCCCCATGTACGGTGCTCCGGGCCCGCAGTCTATCGCCTCTGGTGAAGTCTCAACCGTTGATCTCGTTGGGAGATCGTATGGCTCAGAATCGTTTGTCTATCCTGCTGTTGACCCAAGTCTTCCTCCACGTCATCCTTTCCGCATAAGTCTTTCGTGCATCCACCTATCACCGTTCCACGTGTTGAGTGTAGTTTTTCCTCCACCGTTCATATATTCTGTTCATGCACCTTATTTTAGTGTTTATGTTATGAGCCTTCGCTCAGTTCATTCATCGTCACTCCACTGTATTTTTCATGGCCACCCTTCATGCTTCCGCCGTTTCATTACATCGCTCTGTCACCCAAGCCGTCTCCACTGCATTCACCTTCCCGTACATGGGTTTTCTTAACGAGTTTGTGTATTTTGCAGGGTGCGACAGGAGGAAAACCACCATTAATCATCGCCTCCATTACAGAAATTGAAGATGCATCAGAAGATCGGCTTGCAGAGGCAAAATTTATGAAGAAAAGCCCTGGGTAGTTGCCGTGACATGGCTTTCATTAAAGAAGCCATGGTAAAGGTCTATCAAACCCTCCAGAGCAATTTAAAATGCATATTTTCCGCAAATAGAGGCCTTAATGTTGCGGCGGAGAGTATCAGTTGGAGAGCGAGAAATTCAACGTCCAGCACTGAAAATTTTAAATCGCAATCTAGAATTCGGAAGGCAAAGAGTACGAATACACAAGTAACAATACCCTCCAGGTTTATTTCAGCAGATTTCTCTCTCAAGAAAGGACAGAATATCACATAGTTTATTCTTTATATCTTGTCCCTGGAGAGACTTTCGTCCACAGAATTTACTTCATAGAGAAGCCACAGAGTATGCTCGGCATTCCAGAGCTGTCAAACAGCATGGGCGGGCACTCTTATACCATTTTGTTTTAATGAAACAATTAAATGTTTCCACCTACTTCTTTTATTGGTTTTTCTTCTTCTTCTATAAAAACCCAGGAGAAACGCATTGTAAAGGGTTCCAGAATTTTATCAGAAAATGGTGCTGTGAAAGGGTTTTTGGTATACATTTTGTAAAGCTCTTGTATGAAGGCTCAGAGCCCGTAGGGTCTCAGTGAGGAGGAGTTCTATCTGTCTTAGAGGATTCTAGTCTTTAGTATCCCACATTATGTAACTTTCTCTGATGTGTTTAATATAATATTTAATTTCATCCATCTTCTTGTACCATGTACTGGAATGCGAGTGGCTCACTGATTTTAGGTAAGGACTTATCCTAGTTGATACCCTTGCGTGGATCAGTCAAGCGCTTTAAATATGGCTCAGGCATGATATACTGTTTCATATGCATTTCATCCATATTTCTGCTATATTAGTTACTTTGGGAGGCTGCTTTTAAAACACCATTGTCATGTATGGATTCTTAGATTCATAAGCCCATATGTGGTTTTGTTGTGTATCTGGGTACCAGCTCAAGGTTAACTGATATCTTCTTAATATTTATTTCACCGCACACACCTTCTGATATTTGATTTCTGTGGCATATTACTTGAATCGGCCCTCTTTACAGTAAATTTTCTCTTAACTGTCTGACGCTTTTGTATTGGAGCTTTGCATCTTGTCTCTACAACAATACTTTCTCTGTGGCAGTTTCTGTAGATTCTGGTCCCATTTAAATCAATTTCCTTGTATGACAAGAGATAGCAAGAGAGCTTTTGGATTGACACCCAAGTTATATTACATGCTCCTTGCTATAATAAGATCTCCTAGGCACTGGTCTATGGCAACTCTAGGCTGCCTCTAGGAGCGACAATAGGGTATATCAAGGTTCGTCATGAATAATGACTATAATGACAAACAGTGACCCTCACCATTTCATATCAACAACAATGATTTATGGTGACGGACCTTTAATGGTCGTCACTATTGATGTGTATATATGGTGGCATTCGTTGACCGTCACCATTTCATATTTTGATGAGGGTCGAAAAAAGTCACCATAAACTCATTGGTGATGGTCAAAAGAGCATCCATCACCAAAAACTGATTTTCGTCATTCCCTACGAATACAAGGTGTTTGGTCAATTTAGTGTGTCCTAAATTGCTAACATAAATTATCAACCAGGGATTCGTAAACTGACGAAGTGTGGCGCACTATATGTGCAAAATAACCTATCTCTTACTTTTTGTCGTTTTTGGATTTTTATGAAATTCTAAAAGACAGGTATGGTTATGGATATTCAAGGCAATGATGTCCTTTATAATGATTTACCAACTTGAAACTGAAAAAGGAATTTGAAACATACAATGACAAAACTTGAAAGGAAATGAAAATGTGCTACTGAAATGAAAAATGTGCTACTAATCTAATAAATCAAAACAGTGAACTAGTGAGCATGAAACCAAACTATTCTTGCTGCTGTCTAAACACAAAAGAAACTATGTTGAAAGAAATCCAAAAGTTGCAATAAAGTAAATCTAAATCAAATTACATCAACTTGTCTTCTGATCCCTCATCATTAGTCCAGCTATGATTTTCGGAAGTAACTATAAACAACTTGAGTAACTGATATCTAACTTGCAGAAAGTAAACTAATATCAAACCACACATTCATAATTCAATCCCTCACCATCAGTCCAGTTGTGGCTTTCGGAGGTAACTGAAGATGTCATGCACAATTTAATATTTCTAACTTGCAAAAAGGAAACTAATATCAAACTACACATCCATAATTCAACCCCTCACCATCAGTCCAGTTGTGGCTTTCGGAGGCAACTGAAGATGTTATGAGAAATTTAATATATCTAACTTGTAGAAAGGAAACTAATATCAAACTACACATTTCATAATACAATCCCTCACCATCAGTCCAGCTGTGGCTTTCGGAGGCAACTGAAGATGTTATGAGCAGTTTAATATATCTAAATTTGCATAAAGGAAACTAATATCAAACTACACATTTCATAATACAATCCCTCACCATCAGTCCAGCTGTGGCTTTCGGAGGTAACTGAAAATGACATGAGCAATTTAATATATCTAAATCTAACTACTGAAGCAAATGTGCAAGACTAAAATAAACAAAGCAATACCGAAATTAAACAAAAACTAAGAAAAAATAAATTAACAGCAGAACAATATTGATTCCATGTCATTAGTCAAAAGATATGCAAATGCCCGGGCTGCCATGAAAAATTATGCTAAAATCTATGATTTCAAAAAGCAATCTAAGTAAGGAAATATGACAAAACAGAATTGAAAGCAACTTATCTAGAAAACATGTAAAAGCCTCCTTGGATAGCAGGGGCCCTCTGCTACCAATTTGGTGTAGTCCTTAGCTCCTTGAAGATAAGATCACAATAGCATCAAAGAACTAAGCTTCTTTATTCAAAAACTCATAAATCTACATCCCATTCCATCTTGAACTTTGTTACAAATCTACTTCCTCATTACTTCCTCATTACTTCTTCATTACTTTCTCATTACTTTCTCATTACCTATGATAGGAGAAAGCTTCTCCTATTTATACAAAATATGAGGAGACATCTCATTAATGGGAGTCCATGAATCTCTCCCTCCATCTCTAGAGTTACAATCAAAATAGGAAATGATAAGACACATGTTTTTCTAGAGTTTCAATACAACTTGAGGAATGAGACACATATCCTCTTAGAGTTTCAATACAACAAGGAAGTGAGACACATATCCTCTTGATCCCATAATCTTCTCCAACCAAATTCGAATTTGGCTTTAGAGTGCCACATAAGGGTCTTCTAAAAGTCTCCTTTTGACCTACACATGTCACAAAACTCATAACACATATATAGATATATGAAACTATGTTAATTTTCTAGTTTCTAATCATAAATTCACTTAAAATACATAAAATAAATAACTTTGGAAAACAAGGATCCTAACCTATATATTTATGAAAATGGTTACTTGATGTAGGGTTTTAGGTCAAATGGCTATGAAATAAGAGCTAAATGGTTATGACATAATGGAAATATGTATGAATATGGAGAACACTTTTGAGACTCAACACAAGTACTGGCTGGAATTGAACCACCAACCTCCTGCTTGTAAAGCAGGTGCTCTTCCATTGAGCTAGAACCCTTTAAAGAATTAGCATTTAAACTAGAAATTTCCCCTACAGGTGCAAAGATACACCAAAGGAATAGAAAATCTAGGAAAATCAAAAGTTGCTAGAAATAATATGTTCAATATACATAATAAAAAGA
Source organism: Pinus albicaulis (assembly GCA_034641835.2). Classification (NCBI taxonomy): domain Eukaryota; kingdom Viridiplantae; phylum Streptophyta; class Pinopsida; order Pinales; family Pinaceae; genus Pinus; species Pinus albicaulis. Next base: position 174,277 of record JAXQQM020083056.1, read on the forward strand.
CAATAAGAATAAATTTTGATATAATCTAACAAAGCATGTACTACGTAGGAGAATAACTGGAAAGCACAACTAGAAATTTGAATCACAACATAACAATATAAAAGAACATGCAACAAGAAAGGAACAACTCCACAGTTTGAGAAATATGAACAATCCATGGGCCTATTCTTATATATTGATATAGATAATGAAATAGACATCTAGATTTATGAAATTCAAGTAACACACAACAATCTCTTCAACATGTAGGAATTTACAGTAAGTTCTGTAGATCAAGAACCAAAGGTCACCGCTCACAAACAGATCACAAATCAGTACACCAGTATAATCACGTGGTTAAAACCCTCAAAGAGGGAAACAATCCATGCCCTGAGCCAACGCGACCACTTCAGGGAATTTATTAATATAAAAGAAAGGTTACATATGTTTCTCTCATAAACGGTTACCGGACAAATGACCCTCCATGCTCTTTAAATAGAGATCATGGACCAATCGGGTGTTAAGCCACGGATCAAGTGTCGTTAATACCGAGGTGAGAGATAATCGTCGGATCACTACAAATCGTGACCGTCGAATTATAAGTTACAAATGTACATGGTAAAGAAACACACTTTACCTAACTCTACACTAGACTAAGTTATTCTTAACTATTTCCTATGTGTCGGAATATCCTAACATCCCCCCTTAAGAACAACTTGGGATAGGATTGTAGGATTTACAAAGGTGACACAAAAGGAGCCTATTTCCTATGTGTCGAAATATCCTAACATCCCCCCTTAAGAACAAATTGGGATAGGATTGAAGGATTTACAAAAGTGACACAATAAGAGAAGGAAGGAGGCATTAGAGCCTATCCCCCCTTAATGACAACTTTCCTAAACTCCAAGCATGGATCGAAGTTTGGTAAACTTCGCTTCTGTGAGAGCCTTTGTAAAGATATCGACTACTTGATCATTGGTTGGACAGTACTGCACTTCAAGAATACGATCATGAATGAGCTTTATGATGAAGTGTATGTGGAGTTCAATGTGTTTCATATGCTGATGCTGAACTAGATCTTTACATAGCTGAATGGCACTCTAATTATCACACCAAAGTGTAGTTGGATGCTGCTGATGAAGACCAAATTCAGACAGGATTTGACGAAGCCACATGGCTTCCTTGCTGGCTTCAACTGCACCACGATACTCTGCTTCTGCTGAAGAAAGGGAGATGGCACTTTGTTTCTTACAAGACCAAGTAATAGGTCCTGAACCAAGAGTGAATACATATCCTGCAGTGGACTTCCGATCATCAGGGTCACCAGCCCAATCAGAATCAGTGAAACCAATCAACAAGGGAGATGCTCCTGCACTGTAATGAATCCCGAACTGAACTGTACCTCAAATATATCGAAGTATTCTTTTAGCTGCTTTCCAGTGACTTTCATGAGGTTGGTGCATAAACCGAGTGACAAGACCAACGACAAAGGAAAGGTCAGGACAGGTATGGGTTAGATACAGGAGTTTACCAACAAGTTGACAGTATAAGGTAACATCAACTTCAGGGGTAGTACAAGTGACTGAAAGCTTGACTCCAGACTGAAAGGGAGAAGGGGCTGGCTTACAGTCTTCCATGTGAAAGTGGTGTAGAAGATCACAGACATACTTGGACTGAGAGAGGGTAATGCCTTCCTTGGATTGCAAGACTTGAAGACCAAGGAAATAATGCAAGTGTCCTAAGTCTGTCATTTCAAACTTCTTTTTGAGGCTAGACTTCACATGGTTGATATGGTTTGGATCACTACCAGTAAGGATAAGATCATCAACATAAAGAACAAGGATGGTGATGGAATTACCCACTTTCTTGGTGTAGACAGTGTTGTCAGAATGACACCTAGAAAAGCCATTATCTAAGAGAAATCTATCCATTTTGGCATACCAAGCCCGAGGAGCTTGTTTGAAACCATAGAGAGACTTCCTAAGGCGACAAACAAGGTTGGAGTCTTTTTGGATAAAGCTAGGGGGTTGTTCCATGTATATTTCTTCATGCAAATCTCCATGTAAGAAGGCGGATTTAACATCCATTTGATGGACTTCCCATTTAAAGGAGGCAGCAAGGGAAAGAACAAGGTAGATAGAATTCATTTTGAAACAAAGGGAGAAGGGTTTCAAGATAGTCAATGCCTTCAACTTGTAGTGTTAGGTTCCGTAATTTATTAGCAAGATTGGCAGAGTCCAATTACGTAAACAACATCGTTTCAACCAACTTTGGGATTCTAGATCACAATTTCCTAATCCCAGAGAGGATCTCTCCACAAGTTCACAAGTGCAAAGATGGATATTTCTTTGAAGTTTGGGGTAATAATATTAGGCTAGTTATGAAGACCAAGGGTTTTGCTTGTTTTTTGGATGGTTGGACAAGATTTCTGTTAGAGGTGAAAAGTCCCAAAGGTAAAGAGGTTCAAAAGTGAGAAGTTGCAAGCAACCAGAGTAAGTTTTAGCCAAGATGAAAGATAATTGCAGGTTTTCAGTCCATTGGGCTATGGAGTTGTAATAGGATTTAATTGGAATAGCAAGAGGCAAGAGTGGTCTATGGGGAAAGTCATCTATGCCTAAGGATCTCTTTAAGGTTTGATTTATGGAATGGAGTGATACATCAAGAAGGGGAAATAAACGGATGCAGAACAAAGAGCAGCCCAGGATCTGGTAAGTACTTTGAAACTAGCCAGCCTTTGACAAGGAACTTAAGAAAAACATAGAAGAAAACTAGGATCTGGTAAGTACTTTGAAACTAGCCAGCCTTTTATACACTTCCAAAAGAAAACATATAAAAAACAAAGGGAAACTTGAAGGCAACTTTTGGAGTAGAAACTAGCGGGTCGAGCTCACCACAAATCCTCTCCTAGCTCTTCTTTACTTAGTTACTTCCAAGACAATCACAGAGATGACACAGAATGGCCTAAGATCTGGTAAGTACTTTGAAACTATCCAGCTTTTAACACATTCCAAGGGAAACAATCAAACAGTTATGCAAACAAAACTGGGACCAGGGCTCACCATATCTTCCTCAGTTCATCTTCACACAACATATACTGAAAGAAACATTTAAAAATAATATTCATCTAAGACAATAAGACGAGTGAACGCCACCATTCCTATGCTTAAACTGAATTAAATCATTTTCAAATAACACAGTTGGAAGAAAACATTTAAATAAAGATTGTACTGTAGAAGGCTGCCATCGATACACGCAGGGTCCTAACACCTGCTTTAAACCTAAGTATTTACGTATCAATATGAAACATAATGAAAACAGAAAATAAAATAACAAGTTATACTAAGAATAACATCACCGTCAACATAGACCAGGATCCCATAAATCAGCTTGTATTGATGCTCCAAACCAGTTACAATCTTCACATCCAATGTGTTAATTCATCTTCCTTTCACAACCTAACTTATCTGTTACAAGCAGAGCTCCAAGAGCTAGTGAAAACACTATTTACAATCAGGAGTCTTCAGCTTAGTTACATATGATGCTTCAACAATTACATTAGCAACCAACCATTCACTCATCTTCTACTGAAGTATTTATAGAAGGATGAGGAGGTGAGATCTGATAAAGATCTCGAATACAATTAATACAGAGTTAATGTTTCCTCGGCCCTAGGGGGGCTCAATGAAGAAACTGTACAGGTGTTTCATTGCATTAACTGATTTACACTTATGATTTAAGCTCGGTGAGAGCCTTTGTTGACCTTTGAGGCTCTGTGAAATCTTAGGGTTACTCTGCCGAAATTCTATCATTAAATTCCTGGCAAAATTTACCCTTTGGTGATGATGTGAGGCAGATATTTGATTCTGAGCAATAACTTCGGCCCCTGATTGAATACTTTGAGGAACAGGTGGCTCTGTGGTGGTTGAGGAATCAATTTTCCTCAAATGTGGCGGTGGAGACTTTCTGTTTGACAAAAACACTTTAGGTTTTCCTTTAAACTGTGTTTTAGATTGGGGATTAGGCGTTTGATAACTGTCTTAGCCATAATCCCCTCTGATCTGTCCATTACTCTTCTGCTCCGGTTCATCCTGGTCTTCGACACTGATAATCTTCAACTGTACCTGTTTCATGGTTTTCTCGCTGTCGCGCAGGGCTGTGCAGAGTTTGTAAGGCATCAATGCCTGAGAAAACATCGACGAGACATGAATTTCAACCCTGCTGATGATTTCCGTGGATGAATCGAAGATGGGAGGATCGTCACCCTCCTTCCCTGAATCATCTTGGGAAACGAAATCGTGAACAAATGATTTTAATCCCTGCAAAATACAAAATGAAACGTTATAAAATCCATGCATTTACCGGTTAACTGCTGCAGAGGCATATGGAGGGAACGTAGCCATTGGATGGCATCATCCGGTGGTTAGGATTGATCGGGGAAGATTATAAAATATGTGGCAGAAGATCAAATTTAAGCTGTTGATCGCGCATGATCAACGGTCAGGAGCGGATGCTCGAAAGTCAAAACGAAGGAATCGTTGACTTGACCACGGAATCGAGCGATGAAATATGGGTCGTCGATCTGCAGATCAGATCGACGGCAGAGACGCAATTTCCACTGTAAAATAGCTTGGTTATCGAGCGGGCACTTTGGTTAACCATCAGACACTTTCGGCGGTCAACAACCATTGGATCAGTGGGCCCAGATCGGACGGCGGAGATCGATTTCGCTGGGCATCCATGGTTCGAACGATAACGCGCGGGGGACGACAATTACGCGGCGGTTTTCAAACAGTGCATGGGACGCGTGTCGAATAGCGTATGGAATCGCTGGTGATAGGGGGAAAACCGCTTTCCGCTAAGGAGCGGTGCGATGAAAACCATGCGGGTCGGGCAAACAGCGCATGGACGAGGGGGTCCACAGGAATGGCGCGCTCCGCACCGTCCGATCTGCGGAGCAGGTCAACGGTCGAGATCACCCCAAAATTCATATGGGCGGAAGACTTTGGAAATGGATTTAAAACCCAAAATACAAAATTTTCAAAGGTTTTTAATGGTTTTGGCGGAGAAATATTATTTTTAAAAGGATAAGCGCCCGACGGGTTTAGCATTGGGTTCTGGCGCTCGGGCGTATGGAAGAAAAGGGTTGGAGGCTTAGCCCGAGGGGGCTTAAGCGCAGAACATAGAAAATATAAGTTTTCTATGGTTTTTTAAAAGGAAATGAAGGTTGCGAAAATGTTTAAAAGTGGGTTTTTAACCTCATAAAATAATTTTTGATGAGGGGAAAAAGGAGAAACGTGAAAATGAGGGATTTTCATGGGGAAATGGAGGAATAGAAGAAGGAGGTTAGTTTTTTAGGGGAAAGAAAGGGGTGTTTGCAGCAGTATTGGATTTTGGATTTTTCGTAGGAGTTCAGAGGTTTTTAGGATGGAAAACAACAATATGGGATCTGGACAGAGGCGTGAGGCCTTCAGGAGTCTTCAAGAGCCAACAGTTTTTTGTCAGGGAAATTTTTTTTCCTTGAAGGCTCGAAACAAATTTAGCCACCTTTGGTATAATCAAATTTTTACAGGTGGCTAACAGTGGCTCCACTTGGGGATGGTGCCTTCCTGAAGGCATCAAGAATTCAGACTTGATTTCTCTAGGGGCTGACTTGTGCCTCATCCTTTGGATTGCTCTTCTTTTGCTGGATGATCTTGCTTTGCTTTTGAAAAAATAGTATCAGTCATGAAAGAATAATGGACTTCCTCAATACAACTTTCTACCTACCTAATCCTACTGATCTAACATTTTCTCTTCCTCAGAGGGCACTTGGATTGGAAAACTCTTTTCAAAACATTTTATTCTTTTGAAAGCATAAAACTAATCTATTTCTACTACTTATTTCTCCCTGAACTCAGATTAAACAGTTGAGTTCAAATATTTCTCTACCTAATCTACTGTCTGTTGGGATTAAGCTGTCCAACAAACTTTCATTCTCTAAATTCTACAACCGAAATTTAAAAACAGCCAAGTCAAGTTTAAGCTGTTTGACTTGCTGTGATCTATGGCATAAAAACAAGCTGCACATAGATTATTATTTGCAGAAAATTAAAATAAAAAATGGAAGGCTTAAGTTCTGAAAGTCTCTCATCATGGCCTTCACTTTTCTTCACAACTATGTTTTTGCTTTGGTTTGAGTTGTTTCTTCCTTGTTCTCTGATTCAGATTTTGGGCAATTAGAACCATTTTTTCTCTTTTTGACTCAGAAGATAAAACAGTTTTGAGTCATCTCCTTTTGGGATCTTTGGTTCGGATTTTGAGTTTATTTGAACCTTTATTTCTATCCTAATCTATCTACTGATAAGCCAAGATTGAACAATTTGGCGAATCGAATTCACTATCCTATCAGCAGAAAAATTTAAAGCTAATTAGTCAAGATTAAACAGTTTGACTAGCTAGAAGTGTGTTTTTGAGGAGTGGAATTTGAGCTTGCACACTTTCAGATTTATTTCTCTTTTTTGGCATGGGGATTTGCCTTTCTTGTTTTCATTTCTACCCTCTTTTCATTCTTTTCTTTGTTTTTGTATTTTTTGATTTTTCATAACTTTGAACGCAATGATGGATGGAATATTCATAATGGAAAAGGATAAAAAGGCTCCAAACAGAAAATGGATCAAGAGAAGTAATGCTTAAGCATCCTGCCATTGACAGGACCCCCAAACAATTCTGCTCCATCCATCTCCTGTAGGAAAAATGCATTATTACCAGCAACTGAATGAATAGAGTAAGGGCCAAGCCATAAATTGTCAAATTTTCCATGCTTGCCCTTTTCTTCCCTCCTTGAGTCCCACTTTAAAACTTTGTCCCCAATCTTGAAATTGTCGGTCTTTGTTCTTCTGTCAAAAATCTTTTTGATGCTGTCCTGTTTCTGCAATGCTTTGTTATATAATTCCTCCCTAGTTTGCTGAAGATGAATGATCTGATTTATTCTTTTGGTCATGTCATTTTCTTCAGTCTGCAATTCTTGGATCAACTTCATAACTGGTACACCAAGGCTATTGGGAAAAATTGCATCTGTACCATACACAAGCTGGAAAGGTGACATACCAATAGATTTCTTCAAAGTTAATCTGTCAGCCCAAAGAGCATGGACCAGCTTCGTGTGCCAAGACTTTTTGTTGTCCTCCAACAGTTTCTTGATTATGTTCACTAAGATTTTGTTGGACGATTCTACAAGTCCATTACCTTGAGGGTAATAGGCTGTGGAATGCCCCAATGTTATTTGATATCTATGAAAAAAGTCAACCATCCTTTTTGATCCAAATGCTGCTGCATTATCAGTGATAATTTTGGTAGGACAGCCAAATCTGGAGAGAATGTTAGTCTCCATAAATTTTATGATAACTGAATCATTGGCCTGCCTACAAGGAATGGCTTCTATCCACTTAGTGAAATAGTCTGTGGTAGTAAGAATCCACCTATGCTGGGTAGAAGATGGTGGATGGATTTCTCCTATGAAATCAAGTCCCCACTGTTGAAAAGGGGCTTCAACAGTAATTGGATGCAGAGGAGGGGGTAATAGTTTTCTTTTGCCCTCAAATAGTTGGCACTTATGACAGGCAATGATCATCTTGTGTATATCAGGAAAAAGAGTAGGCCAATAGAAACCAGCCCTCAAAATTTTGTTGGCTGTTGAATTCCAGTACAAATGACCCCCACACTCTCCTTCATGGAATTCCTGCTTAACCTTCTCTGCATCAAACTCAGGCAAACATTTAAGCAATATACCACTTGCATTTTTCCAATAAAGACACCTATCTATAATGCAATAGCTTACTGCTTTCAGCTTCAAAAACCTTGCCTTTGTTTTTGTCAAACTAGGAGGTGTATTTAAATTGAGAAAAACATACACAATATCAGCATACCAAGGAGAATTCATAAAATGGTCTTCAACAATGGGAGTTGAGAATTCTTCTTGACCATCTAAAGCATTAATCATATGAATATCAAGAACTTCACAATTTGATTCAGCCATTAATCTAGCTAGACCTTGGCCTTTGATGAGCTTAGTGGGTTTTATCTCTAAATCATATTCGAGAATAACAGCAATCCACTTACCTCTCTTACCATCTAGGTCCTATGTCAGAATGTCTTTAACAACTGAATTTGGGACAAAGGCAATGATGTGTGAGTGAAGGATGTAAACCCTGAAGTCTTTTAAAGCTTTAACCAAAGCAAAAGCTTGCTTCTCCATAATGTTATACTTCAATGGGGCATCCCTCAATGCCTTGCTAAAGAATGCAATAGGCTGCTCTTGTCCTTGTGGATTTTTCTGTAAAAGGACAGCAGCTATGGTATGTTCTGACGCAAATGAGAAGATATAAAAATCTTTTGAAAAATCAGGACTTATGAGAACCGGTGTTTTGGTTAATGCTTGTTTCACCAGCTCAAAGGATGTCTTTGCTTCCAAGGTCCATTTTATCCCTTGCTCCTTCTTCAACATATTTGTGATATTCCTAAGGAGCTCAGCTAAGTTGGGGATGAACCTTCTCAAAAAGTTGATCTTTCCAATGAAAGACTGCAACTCTTTGATGTTTCGAGGATGAGATATTTGCAATATGGCCTCAATCCTCTTTGGATCTATCTTTATACCCTCTTCTGAAATAATGTGCCCAAGAAGTTTACCTTCTTGGAGACCAAATAGAGTCTTCTTAGGGTTTAAAGATATTCCAAACTTTTTTCATTTCTCGAAAAATTTCCTCAAATGTTCTAAGTGTTCTTCATCTATTTTTGAAAACACAGCGACATCATCAAGATAGATAATGATGAAGAAGCCCAATTCTTCCGAGAATTCTATGTCCATGGCTCTCTGAAAGGTTGCTCCAGCATTCATTAGACCAAAAGGCATTTTCACATACATGAAAATGCCCCATGGTGTGGTAAAAGCCATCTTTAATTGATCAGCAGGGTGGACTAAGATCTAATTATACCCTGAATAGCCATCCAGCAAAGAAATTCTTCTAGACCCTACCACCCTTTGTAAAATATGATCCATTTTTGGTAAAGGGTAGTTGTCTTTTAATGAAGCTTTGTTTAAATCTCTAAAGTCTATACAAAGCCTGATTTCTCCAGTTTTCTTCCTAACAGACACCAGATTAGATACCCACTCAGAATATCTAATAGGGACAATAATACCAGCTTCATACATCTTCATGATTTCCTTCTTAACCAAAGGCAACTGTACAGGGTTTATTCTGCGTAGTTTTTCTTTGAATGGTTTTTGGTTTTCTTTAAGAGGGATTTTGTGCTGTATTATTTCAGTGTCATAGGACTTAAGATCTTCATAACTCCACGAAAAAACATCAGAAAATTCTTTGAACAGCTCTATGTATTTGAGTTTAATGTGAGCTGGCAAATTTTTGGACAGTTTGATCATTTTCGGTTTTTCCTCACTGCCTATGTTGCACTCTTCCACTTCAGTCTCTACAGGTTCCAGTTTAGGTTTTTTTGCCACATCATTAAGATCAAACAACTCTTCTAAAGGTGCTAGACCACTTGGAAAACTTTCATCTTTAGAATGCAGAGTTTCTAATTCTTCTGTTTCTGATTCTGCACTTGATTCTGTTTGGTTTCTAATTTTGCTAGTCTGAAGGTTAATATTGGCAAGTTCAGGAGAAGGTTCTTCTTCACCAAGAAAATTTTCTTCACTGCAGTCTGTATCATAGTCTGAATCTGAGCTATGAAGTTCGAATTCATTTCTGAATTGCATGAAGTCTTCTATTTGTTTATCTCCATCAAACACCTGCCAATATTTTTTATTATCAGGCACAGCTGGTCTAAATTTTATCTGAGTTGAGAAATCTTCGGTCTCATATGGCATTAGACATGTCCTAGCTGCAAAGGCTAAATTGTGGGCTATAAGATTTCTTTTTCTTGGAACAAAAATTAGTTTGGACTCTTCAAATGTTCTCAAAAGATCCATGACATCATTCCGATAGGCCCTAAGTCTGGGATGATTCGCATTATATTCCCCATTGACTTGCCTAATAATTAACTCAGAATCCCCATACACATTTATTTTCTTGGCTCTTAACTTTTTCAGGAGATGTAAGCCTAAGAGAAGGGACTCATATTCCGCTATGTTGTTGGAACATTGAAAGTTTAATTTGCATGAAATGCATTCTGTGTGTTGACTTTCAGTGTTAGTAATCCAGACCCCTGCACCAGCATTAGTTCTAGTGCATGACCCATCGAAATACATACTCCAGAGAGGACCATTTTCGGTTTTATCAGTTTGGTGAACGTCCTTTGTATGGTTTGATTCCTCAAGTTTTTCAATATGTTGAGGAATGTTTTCTTTGCTGTCAAAATTTAACAGCAACGGACCGATGACTTGTAAATCAAGACCTGTGTTTTTCTTACCAATGTTTTCAAGTGTAGCAAACCGTTTTGACCCCTCAGTGTTGTGCTCCTCTTCCTCCGTATCAGCCATCGATCTTGTTAAAGTGATTTGTTCAGTAAGTGTTCCATCATTAAACATGATAAAAGAATCAAGGCTTGTACTTACAAAATACAGAGGAGATTTTTGCGGCCTGTCTTGACTTGTAACTGTGTATTGCATATGGGATTCCCTGTAAAGTCTTCTAGTCTGATTGAAAACAGGGATAGTCGCATAGGTCATGTCCATTTGCATAGTTCCCTGTAACTTAGCCCCCCAAGATCTTGATAAAATCATTCCATACTTTGGGGGCACATCAGCCACAACAATATCCATAACTAAAGACTTGGCTGGAATCTGGGCTAAGTTAACACAGAGGTCTTTGATCAACCCTAGACATTTTACTCTGCTTGAATCAAAGGAGTATAGGTCTTTGTAAGGTCTGGTGATTTCAAGACCCAGTCTCTCCATTACAGCTTTTGGCATTAAATTATGAGAAGCCCCTGATTCATGCATAGCGTTGTGTAGAATCTTGTCATGAACATTCAAACTCACATAGAAGGGAGGAACCGGTCCCTCTTGATATCTTCCTTCAATCTTTGGACCAAAAATGAGCTCTGGTTGGTCATCATTGAGGTTGAGAGTGTCCTCATTTTCTTCTATATTTAGAGCCTTCAAAATTTGGGTTTTATATACATGATGGGCAGCTAACTCAGTCAAGGGAACAGAAATTTTGATCTTTGAGATTTCCTGTTCCAGGCTGAAAGGATTTTGATTCTTTAAAGCACTTGTTTCAACCTTATTAGCTGTCACTTTATCAGCAACAACAGCTTGTTGATTAGTTTTATCTACACTTGACACAACGGTTGTAATAGGAGTACTAGCTGAAGTGTTAGTACTACTGATGTTTGCACTCTGTTTTTCAAGATTTTGAGTGTCTTTCTCTTTACCTTTACCAGAATTAACAGCCACTGTTTTATCCTTTTGTTTGACTGTTTTCGGCTTGGTCGTAGTGTTGTTTTGAGAAGGTTTGTCAGAGGTTTTGGTGTCGGGGGTTTGTTGACTTGATCTACTTCTGAGTTCATATTCTTTTGAAGGTTGTGTGATGGCATTTTCCATGTCTTGACAACAATTTTCATTATCATCTCTTTTGTCATCATAAGTTGTGTAAAGACCCTCTTTTCTATCATCATGAACCTCGAAGTTATCATCATCTACCCCAAATAAGTTCATATCATCCTCCTCTGTTATTTGATCTGTTTCCTCAACCTCACTTACATAGTTTTGATGAAAGGGGGGAGTGATCTGCTGATCATCTTCCCTAGGTCTGTTAGGAGGTTGGTTCCTTCTAGCATTCTGATTCTGGTTTTGGTTTCTATTTTGAGGAGCAGTTTGGTTTTGACTTGCTTGTGCTCTCTCAAGAATGCTCATTTTCTTCATCATTTCTTCCATCATTCTTTCCATCTTTGAGTTTGAGGTAGTAGGTGTGGATTCCTCTCTAAAATATACTCTCTTTTCAACTTTCATCCTTGCTATCTTCTCCATTAGGTTGACTTCCACAGAAAGAGCACCTCTTTGCATGTCTTCAAGGGTTGCAAAATCTCTCTCTCTAAGTGAATAGGTCATGTCAGCGTCAAACCCTTCAGGAAACTTGTTTAAGGATGAGCCTTGTGGAGGTTTTAATTCCGGGGAAAGTGCATTATACACACTGTTAAATCTAATACAATAGGCTTGTACACTTTCCCCGGGGTTTCTATGGAGATTGTTGTAGTCAGCAAGGACTTGGAGAGGATTCTTCCTCACTTCCCATTTGTTTAAGAATGTTTGATGGAAGCCTTGGAGATTGTTGATACTGTGGGGGGCTAGGGCTTTAAACCATTTTCTTACTTCTCCCCCTAAACTCTGAGCAAACAATCTGAGTTTGACAGAATCATCATCAATTTCATTTCTGTCAAAGTAGTCATTCATCTTGTCCACATGTTGTGATGTTGTTGTAGCATTGCTAGCATCATATAATGGAATTTTGGACTGATAGTCCTGTGGAAGATTGACTAATGGTACAGGAAGGACTAAGGGAGCATACCATGCTGCCATGATATGTGGTGGGGGTGGGTTTACAAGGGGTGGATTGACAAGAGGAGGTGTGGGCTGAAGTGGAGTGGTTTGAATAGTGGATGAAGGATGAACAGAAGTGGATGGAACCGCAATAGATTGCTGAGCTGATCTTGGATGAGAGACACCTAAGTTAAGAAGAAAATGTAAATCAAGAGGTGTTGTTTCTCTTCTACCAGAAGGTTCACTTGTTTCAGGAGATGATAGTGAAGACTCAGAATCTAGCTGATCTAAATCACCAAATGACCTAGTCCTAAAGGGATTAACTAAGTCAGCTTGTGATTGTTGCAGAGCTGAAAGATTTTTAGGGACTGAATTAGCTCTTAGGGGTGATATGAAAATAGTTGAAGATTCTATCTTAGGAGACTTCCTAAGGATTCTTTGTGGGTTATCAACTATCTCAGGAGGATCAGGGTTAGGATGGGCTCTAGTGTGAATCTTCCTGGGAGCCACTATGCTGTGTTTTTAGACCCAAAAAAACAAGAAAAGTTTAACCAAGTATGACAATCTTTGAGAGGTTGACTAATCTGTTTTCACAATTTTAATCCTACAGTCCTCTAACTGGATTTGAATGATATTGTAATGATAAGGGTTCTTCCCAGTGGAGTCTTAAGGTCTGTTCAAAATTGTGGAGTCGCCAGGTGGAAAGTTTAGAATGTTTTCAAAGAGATACACTGTCCACCACAGTGCTTGTGAAACATCCTTTTTCAAGGATATCCTGAAACACAACGAACTCTAACCAGAGATTGACTGGGAGGGCATTCACCAGATATGTCACCTCTTGAAGAGGATGAGATCCGGAGGCTACCTGGCCCTTTCCAGACTCTGTCTAAGAGTATGAGGTAAAACACAATCAAAAGGTAAGTGAAATGTAAGAGTAAGTGTTTTACTACCAATCTGAAATGTTTTTGGTATTTTCTGAATTATTTTTTATTTGTGGTTTCTAAGAATGTCCTAACTTTGTTTCAAAACTTAGCTACGGTTGTGAGACAAAGAGAGTCTACTCTTATGGCTAAGCTAGCTGATTTTTCAAGGTTAGATAAGTCTTATGAGAATCCTAGGGTCGACCTAGTTTGTCACTGATTCAAACAAGTTTCATCATGATTACCATTTCTTGGTAGTGCTTGAAAATAATTATTTTTACTCACAAGGTCTTATGAAGATTCTGAGTTCGGTCCCCAGCGGAGTCGCCAAAAATGTTAGGAATCTGTAATTTATTAGCAAGATTGGCAGAGTCCAATTACAGAAACAACATCGTTTCAACCAACTTTGGGATTCTAGGATCTAGCCCTCCAGAATCCGGAGAGGGATCTCTCCAATAAGTACAAAGATGGATTTGTCTTTGAAGTTTGGGGTAATAATATTAGGCTAGTTATGAAGACCAAGGGTTTTGTTTTGTTTTTGGATGGTTGAACATAATTGTTGTTAGAGGTGAAAAGTCCCAAATGCAAAAAGGTTCAAAGGTGAGAAGATGCAAGCAACCAGAATAAGCTTTGACCAAGAAGAAAGATGATGGCAGGTTTTCAGTCCATTGGGCTATGGAGTCATAAGAGGATTTAATTGAAACAATCAGGTTCAAGAGTGGTCTATGGGGCAAGTCATCTATGCCTAAGGATCTCTTTAAGGTTTGATTTATGGAATGGAATGATACATCAAGAAGGGGAAATAAACAGATGTAGAAAAAAGAGCAGCCCAGGATCTGGTAAGTACTTTGAAACTAGCCAGCCTTTGATACACTTCCAATAGAAAACATATAAAAACTAAGGGAAACTTGAAGGCAACCTTTGGAGTAGAGACTAGCAGGCCGGGCTCACCACAAATCCTCTCCTAGCTCTTCTTTACTTGGCTACTTCCAAGACAATCACAAAGATAACACAGAATGGCCTAAGATCTGGTAAGTACTTTGAAACTATCCAGCTTTTAACACATTCTAAGGGAAACAATCAAATAGTTATGCAAACAAGACTGGGACCAGGGCTCACCATATCTTCCTCAGTTCATCTTCACACAACATATACTGAAAGTAACATTCAAAAATAATGTTCAGCCAAGAAAATAAGACGAGGGAATGCCAGCATTCCTATGCTTGAACTAAATTAAATCATTCTCAAATAACGCAGTTGAAAGAAAACATTTAAATAAAGATTTCTCAGCCAGTGAAGGTTACTGATACACAGTAGGTCCTGACACTGTTTAAACTGTTCTTTACAGCAGAATATGAAACATAATGAAAACAGAAATAAAATAACAAGTTACAATGAGAATAACATCACCGTCAACATAGACCAGGATCCCGTAAATCAGCTTGTATTGATGCTCCAAACCAGTTACAATCTTCACATCCAATGTGTTAATTCATCTTTCTTTCACAACCTAACTTATCTGTTACAAGAAGAGCTCCAAGAGCCAGTGAATCACTATTTACAATCAGGAGTCTTCAGCTCAGTTACATACAATGCTTCAACAATTACATCAACAACCAACCATTTACTCATCTTCTACTGAAGTATTTATAGAAGGATGAGGAGGTGAGATCTGATAAAGATCTCAAAGACAATTAATACAGAGCTTATGTTTCCTCGGCCCTTGGGGGGCTTAATGAAGAAACTTTACAGGTGCTTCAATGCATTAACTGATTTACACTTATGATTTAAGCTCGGTGAGAGCTTTTGTTGACCTTTGATGCTCTGTGCAATATTAGGGTTACTCTGCCGACATCCTTTCATTAAATTCCTGGAAAAATTTACCCTTTGGTGATGAGGTGAGGCAGATATTTGATTTTGAGCAATAACTTCGGCCCCTGATTGAATACTTTGAGGAACAGGTGGCTCTGTGGTGGTTGAGGAATCAATTTGCCTCAAATGTGGCGGTGGAGATTTTCTGTCTGACAAAAACACTTTAGGTTTTCCTTTAAACTGTGTTTTAGATTGGGGATTAGGCGTTTGATAACTGTCTTAGCCATAATCCCCTCTGATCTGTCCATTAATCTTCTGTTCCGGTTCATCCTGGTCTTTGACACTGATAATCTTCAACTGTGCCTGTTTCGTGATTTTCTTGTGGTCGTGCAGGACGATGCAGAGTTTGTAAGGCATCAATTCCTGAGAAAACATCGACGAGACATGCATTTCAACTTTGCGGGTGATTTTCTTTGACAAATCGAAACAGGAGGATCGTCACCCTCCTTCTCCGGATCTTCTTTGAAAACCATGAACAAATGATTTAATCCCTGCAAAATACAAAACGAAACGTTATAAAACCCATGCATTTATCGGTTTGACTGCTGTAGTGGCATGTGGAGGGAGCGCGGCCGCTGGATGGCATCATCCAACGGTCCAGATCTATCGGGAGATATTATAGATCGGGTAGACGGGAGGACTAAATCCAAGCCATCGGTCTACCGAGGTCGACGGTAGAGATCAGATGAGGGGGCGAAAAAAGGAGAATGAATTTGAGCTGTCGATCGCGCGTGATCGACGGTCGGGAGCGGGCATCGGAAAGTCAAACGGAGGAATCGTTGACTGGGCGAAAGAATCGGGTGACGCAATATGGGCTGTCGATCTGCAGATCAGATCGACGGCGAGGATGCGATTTCTGCCGCACGGAGACCTGAGTTATTGTGCGGGCATTTTGGTTAAACATCGGATACTTTGGGCGATCAACAACTGTTGGATCAGTGGGCCTAGATCGGGCGGCGGATATCGATTCCACTGGGCATCTTGGTCCGGGATTTAATGCGCGATGGATGGTGGTTTTTCAAACAGTACAGAGGATGCGTGTCGAACAGCGTATGGAATCGCTGGCGATAGGGGGAAAACCGCTTTTCGCTAAGGAGCGGTGTGATGAAAACCACGCGGGTTCGGGCAAACAGCGCACGGACGGGGGGTCCACAAGAATGGCGCGTTCTGCTCCGTTGATCTGTGGAGCAGATCAACGGTCACGATTTCCTCATCATTCATATGGGCGGAAAATTTTGGAAATGGATTTAAAACCCAAAATACGAATTTTTCAAAGGCTTTTTCAATGTTTTGGCGGAGAAATTAAATTGAAAGGATAGTGCCCGACGGTCTTGGCGCTTGGTCCTGGCGCTCGGGCACATGGAAGAAAAAGGGTCAGAGGCTTAGCCCGAGGGGGCTTAAGGCCCAATACATAAAAACTATGTATTTTTTATGGTTTTTCAATTTTTTTCCAAAAGAAATGGAGGTTCCGATAAGGCTAAGAAGGAGTCTTAGACCTTATAAAACGGATTTTATGAAAGGGAAAAAGGAAGAATCATGAAAATTTGGGGTTTTTATGGGGAATGGAGAAAATAGAATAAGGAGGTTAGTTTTTGAGGGGAAGGAAAGGGAAAGGGATGTTTGCAGCAGTATAGACTTTGGATTTTTGTAGGATTTCAGAGGTTTTTAGGATAAAAACAGCAGTATAGGATCTGGACAGAGGCATGAGGCCTTCAAGAGTCTTCAAGAGCTAACAATTTTTTGATAGGGAAAAATTGTTCCTTGAAGGCTCAAAACAAATTTAGCCACCTTTGGTATAATCAAATTTTACAGGTGGCTAACAGTGGCTCCACTTGGGGATGGTGCCTTCTTGAAGGCATCAAGAACTGCAAACTTGTATTCTCTGGGAGGCTGGTCAGTTGCCTCATCCATCGGATTGCTCTTCTTTTGCTGGATGATCTTGCTTTGCTTCTGAGAAAATAGTATTAGTCATGAAAGAATAATGGACTTCATCAATACAACTTTCTACCTACCCAATCCTACTGATATAACATTTTTTCTTCATCAGAGTGCACTTGGATTGGCAAACTCTTTTCACAACATTTTATTCTTTTGGAAGCAAACAAAACTAATCTAATTCTACTCCTTATTTATCCCTGAACTCAGATTAAACAGTTGAGCTCAGATATTTCTCCACCTAATCTACTGTCTGTTGGGATTAAACTGTCCAACAGACTTTCATTCTCTAAATTCCACAACAGAAATTCAAAAACAACCAAGTCAAGTTTAAGCTGTTTGACTTGCTGTGATCTATGGCATAAAAAAAAGCTGCACATAGATTATTATTTGCAGAAAATTAAAATCAAAATGGAAGGCTTAAGATCTGAAAGTCTCTCATCATGGCTTTCACTTTTCTTCACAGCTCGGTTCCTGCTTTTGTTTGAGCTGTCTCTTTCTTGTTCACTGATTCGGATTTTGGGCAAATTAGAACCAGTTTTCTCTTTTTGACTCAGAAGATAAAACAGTTTTGAATCATCTCTCTTTTGGAAACTTTGGTTCAAATTTTGAGTTTGTTTGAACCTTCATTTCTATCCTAATCTATCTACTGATAAGCCAAGATTGAACAGTTTGGCAAATCGAATTCACTATCCTATCAGCAGAAAAATTTAAAGCTAATTAGTCAAGATTAAATAGTTTGACTAACTAGAAGTGTGTTTTTGAGGAGTGGCATTTGAGCTTGCACACTTTCAGATTTGTTTTTCTTTTTTGGCATGGGGCTTTGCCTTTCTTGTTTTCATTTCTGCCCTCTTTTCATTCTTTTCTTTGTTTTTGTATTTTTTTATTTTTCATAACTTTGAATGTAATGATGGATGGAATATTCATAATGGAAAAATATAAAAAGGCTCCAAACATAAAATGAATCAAGAGAAGTAATGCTTAAGCATCCTGCCATTGACAGGACCCCGAAAAAATTCTGCTCCATCCAGCTCCTGTAAGAAAAATGCATTATTACCAGCAACTGAATGAATAGAGTAAGGGCCAAGCCATAGATTATCAAATTTTCCATGCTTGCCCTTTTCTTCCCTCCTTGAGTCCCACTTTAAAACTTTGTCCCCAATTTTGAAATTGCTGGCTTTCGTTCTTCTATCAAACAGCTTTTTGATGCTGTCATGTTTCTGCAATGCTTTCTTATACACTTCCTCCCTGGTTTGCTGAAGATGAATGGTCTGATTTATTCTTCTGATCATGTCATTTTCTTCAGTCTGTAATTCTTGGATCAACTTCATAACTGGTACACCAAGGCTGTTAGGAAAAATTGCATCTGCACCATACACAAGCTGGAAAGGTGACATACCAATATATTTCTTCAAAGTTAATCTGTCAGCCCAAAGCACATGGACCAGCTTTGTGTGCCAAGACATTTTGTTTTCCTCCAAAAATTTCTTGATTATGCTCACTAAGCTTTTGTTGGAAGATTCTGCAAGTCCATTACCCTGAGGGTAATAGGTTGTGGAGTGTCCCAATGTTATCTGATACTTGTGACAGAATTCAACCATTCTCTTTGATCCAAATGCTGCTGCATTATTAGTGATAATTTTGGTAGGACAGCCAAATCTGGAGAGAATGTTAGTCTCCATAAATTTTATGATAACTGAATCATTGGCTTGCCTGCAATAAATGGCTTCTATCCACTTAGTGAAATAGTCTGTGGCAGTAAGAATCCACCTATGCTAGGCAGAATATGGTGGATGGATTTCTCCTATGAAGTCAAGTCCCCACTGTTGAAAAGGAGCTTCAACAGTGATTAGATGCAGAGGGAGGGGTAGCAGCTTTCTTTTTCCCTCAAATAGTTGTCATTTATGACAGGCAATTATCATCTTGTGTATATCAGGAAAAAGAGTAGGCCAATAGTAACTAGCCCTCAAAATTTTGTTGGCTGTTGACTTCCAGTACAAATGACCCCCACACTCTCCTTCATGGAATTCCTGCTTAACCTTCTCTGCATCAAACTCAGGCAAACATTTAAGCAATATACCACTTGCATTTTTCCAATAAAGACATCTATCTATAATGCAATAGCTTACTGCTTTCAGCTTCAAGAACCTTGCCTTTGTTTTTTTCAAACCAGGAGGTGTATTTAAATTGAGAAAAACATAAACAATATCAGCATACCAAGGAGAATTCATAAAATGGTCTTCAACAATGGGAGTCGAGAATTTTTCTTGATCATATAAAGCATTAATCATATGAATATCAAGAACTTCACAATTTGACTCAGCCATTAATCTAGCTAGACCTTGGCCTTTGATGAGCTTAGTGGGTTTTATGTCTAAATCATATTCAAGAATAACATCAATCCACTTACCTCTCTTACCATCTGGGTCCTGCGTCAGAATATCTTTAACAACTGAATTTGGGAAGAAGGAAATGATGTGTGAATGAAGAATGTAAACCCTGAAGTCTTTTAAAGCCTTAACCAAAGAAAAGGCTTGCTTCTCCATAATGTTATACTTCAATGGGGCATCCCTCAATGCCTTGCTAAAGAATGTAATAGGCTACTCTTGTCCTTGTGGGTTTTTCTGTAACAGGACAGCAGCTATGGTATGTTCTGATGCAAATGAGAAGATATAAAAATTCTTTGAAAAATCAGGACTTATCAGAACCGGTGTCTTGGTTAATGCTTGTTTCACCAGCTCAAAGGATGTCTTTGCTTCCAAGGTCCATTTTACCCCTTGCTCCTTCTTCAACATATTTGTGATATTCCTAAGGAGCTCAGCTAAGTTAGGGATGAACCTTCTCAAAAATTTAATCTTTCCAATGAAAGACTGCAACTATTTTATGTTTTGAGGATGAGAGATTTGAAATAAGGCCTCAAGCCTCTTTGGATCTATCTTTATACCCTCCTCAGAAATAATGTGCCCAAGAAGTTTACCTTCTTGGAGACCGAATAGTGTTTTCTTAGGGTTTAAGGATATTCCAAACTTTCTGCACTTCTCAAAAACTTTCCTCAAATGTTCTAAGTGCTCTTCATCTGTTTTTGAAAACACGGTTACATCATCAAGATAGATAATGATGAAGAAGCCCAATTCTTCTGTGAATGCTATGTCCATGGCTCTCTGAAAGGTTGCTCCAGCATTCATTAGACCAAAAGGCATTTTCACATACATGAAAGTGCCCCAGGGTGTAGTAAAAGTTGTCTTTAATTGATCAGCAGGGTGAACTAAGATCTGATTATACCCTGAATAGCCATCAAGAAAAGAAGTTCTTCTAGACCCTACCACCCTTTGTAAAATATGATCCATTTTTGGTAAAGGGTAGTTGTCTTTCAATGAAGCTTTGTTTAAATCTCTAAAGTCTATACAAAGCCCGATTTCTCTAGTTTTCTTCCTAACGGACACCGGATTAGATACCCACTCAGAATATCTAATAGGGACAATAATACCAGCTTCATACATCTTCATGATTTCCTTCTTAACCAAAGGCAACTGTACAGGGTTTATTCTGCGCAGCTTCTGTTTAAATGGTTTGTGGTTTTCTTTAAGAGGGATTTTGTGTTGTATCATTTCAGTGTTATAGGACTTAAGATCTTCATAAATCCATGCAAAAACATCAGAAAATTCTTTGAACAACTCTATGTATTTGAGTTTAATGCGAGCTGGCAAAGTTTTGGACAGTTTGACCATTTTTGGTTTTTCCTTACTGCCTAGGTTGCACTCTTCCACTTCAGTCTCTACAGGTTCCAGTTTAGGCTTTTTGGCCACATCATTAAGATCAAACAACTCTTCTAAAGGTGCTAGACCACTTGGCAAACTTTCATCTTTAGAATGCAGAGTTTCTAATTCTTCTGTTTCTAATCCTGCACTCAAGTCTGTTTGGTTTCTAAGTTCGCTAGTCTAAAAGTTGATATTGGCAAGTTCAGGAGAAGGTTCTTCTTCACCAAGAAAATTTTCTTAAATGTAGTCTGTATCATAATCTGAATCTGAGCTATGCAGTTCAAATTCATTTCTGAATTGCATGAAGTCTTCTATTTGTTTATCTCCATCAAACACCTGCCAATATTTTTTATTATCAGGCACAACTGGTCTAAATTTTATCTGAGTTGAGCAATCCTCGGTCTCATATGGCATTAGACATGTCCTAGCTGCAAAGGCTAAATTGTGGGCTATAAGATTTCTTCTTCCTGGAACAAAAATTAGTCTGGACTCTTCAAATGTTTTCAAAAGATCCACGACATCATTCTGATAGGCCTTAAGTCTGGGATGATTCACATTATATTCCCCATTGACCTGCCTAATGATTAACTCAGAGTCCCCATACACATTTATTTTCTTGGCCCCTAACTTTTTCAAGAGATGTAAGCCTAAGAGAAGGGACTCATATTCCGCTATGTTGTTGGAACATTGAAAGTTTAATTTTCATGAAATGCATTCCGTGTGTGACTTTCAGTGTTAGTAATCCAGACCCTTGCACCAGCATTAGTTTTAGTGCATGACCCATCAAAATACATACTCCAGAGAGGACCATTTTTAGTTTTATCAGTTTGGTGAATGTCCTCTGTATGATATGATTCCTCAAGATTTTCAACATGTTGAGGAATGTTTTCTTCGCAGCCAAATTTTAACAGCAATGGACCGATGACTTGTAAATCAAGACCTGTGATTTTTTTGCCAATATTTTCAAGTGTAGCAAACTGTTTTGGCACTTCAGTGTTGTGCTCCTCTTCCTCCGTATCAGCCATTAATTCTGTTGAAGTGATTTGTTCAGTAAGTGTTTCATTATTAAACAAGATAAAAGAATCAAGGCTTGTACTTACAGAATACAGAGGAGAGTTTTGAGGCCTGTCTTGACTTGTAACTGTGTATTTCATATGGGACTCCCTATAAAGTCTTCTAGTTTGGTTGAAAACGGGGATAGTCGCATAGGTCATGTCTATTTGCATAGTCCCCTGTAACTTAGCCCCCCAAGATCTTGATAAAAGCATTCCATACTTTGGGGGCACATCAGCCACAACAATATCCATAACTAAAGACTTGGCTGGAATCTGGGCTAAGTTAACACAGAGGTCTTTGATCAACCTCAGACATTTATCCGCCTGAATCAAAGGAGTATGTGTCATGACGCTCTGTAAGGTCTCAAGATTTCAAGACCCGTGCTCTCCATTACAAACTTTTGGCATTAAATTATGAGAAGCTTCCGAGTCATGCATAAAGGACAGAATTTTGTCATGAACGTTTAAACTCACATAGAAGGGGGAATCGGCCCTCTTGGGATATTCTTCAATCAGGACCAAAAATGAGCTTCCGTCGGTCATCATTAATATTGAGAGTGTCCTCATTTTCTTCTATGTTTAAAGCCTTCAAAATTTGGATTTTATACATGTAGGAAGCACCTTTACCAAGGGAACAGAAATTTTGATCTTTGAGATTTCCTGTTCCAGGCTGAAAGGATTTTGATTCTTTAAAGCACTTGTTTCAACCTTATTAGCTGTCACTTTATCAGCAACAACAGCTTGTTGATTAGTTTTATCTACACTTGACACAACGGTTGTAATAGGAGTACTAGCTGAAGTGTTAGTACTACTGATGTTTGCACTCTGTTTTTCAAGATTTTGAGTGTCTTTCTCTTTACCTTTACCAGAATTAACAGCCACTGTTTTATCCTTTTGTTTGACTGTTTTCGGCTTGGTCGTAGTGTTGTTTTGAGAAGGTTTGTCAGAGGTTTTGGTGTCGGGGGTTTGTTGACTTGATCTACTTCTGAGTTCATATTCTTTTGAAGGTTGTGTGATGGCATTTTCCATGTCTTGACAACAATTTTCATTATCATCTCTTTTGTCATCATAAGTTGTGTAAAGACCCTCTTTTCTATCATCATGAACCTCGAAGTTATCATCATCTACCCCAAATAAGTTCATATCATCCTCCTCTGTTATTTGATCTGTTTCCTCAACCTCACTTACATAGTTTTGATGAAAGGGGGGAGTGATCTGCTGATCATCTTCCCTAGGTCTGTTAGGAGGTTGGTTCCTTCTAGCATTCTGATTCTGGTTTTGGTTTCTATTTTGAGGAGCAGTTTGGTTTTGACTTGCTTGTGCTCTCTCAAGAATGCTCATTTTCTTCATCATTTCTTCCATCATTCTTTCCATTTTTGAGTTTAAGGTAGTAGGTTTGGATTCCTCTCTAAAAGATACTCTCTTTTCAGCTTTCATCCTTCCTCTCTTCTCCATTAGGTTGACTTCCACAGAAAGAGCACCTCTTTGCATGTCTTCCAGAGTTGCAAAATCTCTTTCTCTCAGCGAATAGGTCATATCAGAGTCAAATCCTTCAGGAAATTTGTTTAAGGCTGAGCCCTGTGGAGGTTTTAATTCTGGGGAAAGTGCATTATACACACTATTAAACCTGGTACAATAAGCTTGTACACTTTCCCCTGGGTTCCTATGGAGATTATTGTAGTCAGCAAGGACTTGGAGAGGATTCTTCCTCACTTCCCATTTGTTTAAGAATGTCTGATGGAAGCCTTGGAGATCATTAATACTACGGGGGGGTAAGCCTTTAAACCATTTTCTTACTTCTCCCCCCAAACTTTGAGCAAACAGTCTAATCTTGAAAGAATCATCATCAATTTCGTTTCTGTCAAAGTAGTCATTCATCTTATCCACATGTTGTGATGCAGTTATCGCGTTGTTAGCATCATACAATGGGATTTTGGACTGATAGTCCTGTAGAATATTGACTAGTGGTATAGGAAGGGCTAATGGAGCATACCATACTGCCATGATATGTGGTGGGGGTGGGTTTGCAAGGGGCGGATTGACAAGAGGGGGTGTGGGCTGAAATGGAGTGGTTTGAACAGTGGATGAAGGATGAACAGAAGTGGATGGAACAGCAGTAGATTTTTGAGCTGATCTTGGGTGAGAGACGCCTAAGTTAAGAAGAAAATGTAAATCAGGAGGTGTTGTTTCTCCTCTCCCAAGATGTTCACTTGTTTCAGGAGATGAAGGTGAAGACTCATAATCTAGCTAATCTAAATCACCAAATGACCTAGTCCTAAAGGGATTAACGAAGTCAGCTTGTGATTGTTGTAGAGCTAAAAGATTTTCAGGGACTGAATTGGCTCTTAGGGGTGATCTGAAAATAGTTGAAGATTCTGTCTTAGGAGACTTCCTAAGGATTCTTTGTGGGTTATCAACTATCTCAGGTGGATCAGGGTCAGGATGGGCTCTAGTGTGAATCTTCCTAGGAGCCACTATGCTGTGTTTTTAGACCCAAATAACAAGAAAAGTTTAACCAAGTATGACAATATTTGAGAGGTTGACTAATCTGTTTTCACTATTTTAATCCTACAGTCCTCTAACTGGATTCGAATGATATTATAATGGTAAGGGTTCTTCCCAGTGGAGTCTTAAAGTCTGTTCAGGATTGTGGAGTCGCCAGGTGGAAAGTTTAGAATGTTTTCAAAGAAATACACTGTCCACCATAGTGCTTGTGAAACATCCTTTTTCAAGGATATCCTGAAACACAACAAACTCTAACCAGAGATTGACTGGAAGGGCATTCACTAGATATGTCACCTCTAAAAGAGGATGAGATCCAGAGGCTACCTGGCGCTTTCCAGACTCTATCCAAGAGTATGAGGTAAAACACAATCAAAAGGTAAGTGAAATGTAAGAGTAAGTGTTTTACTACCAATCTGAAATGTTTTTGGTATTTTCTGAGTTATTTTTTATTTGTGGTTTGTAAGAATGTCCTAACTTTGTTACAAAACTTAGCTACGGTTGCGAGACAAAGACAGTCTACTCTTATGGCTAAGCTAGCTGATTTTTCAAGGTTAGATGAATCTTATGAGAATCCTAGGGCTGACCCAGATTGTCACTGATTCAAACAAGTTTCATCATGATTACCAATTCTTGGTAGTGCTTGAAAAGAGCTGCTTTTTAATTAAAGGTTCAACCGTGATTCCTTGTCTGTCCCCGTGAGTCGCTGCAAATGTTAGGAATCGTAATTTTAGCAGATTATTGCGCAGTCCACCACAACAACATCGTTTCAACCAACTTTTGGATTCTAGGATCTAGCCCTCTTGAATCCGGAGAGGGATCTCTCCAATGAGTGCAAAGATGGATTTGTCTTTGAAGTTTGGGATAATGATATTAGGCTAGTTATGAAGTCCAAGGGTTTTGTTTGTTTTTGGATGGTTGAACATGATTGCTGTTAGAGGTGAAAAGTCCCAAAGGTAAAGAGGTCCAAAGGTGAGAAGTTGCAAGCAAAAGAGTAAGTTTTGATCAAGAAGAAAGATGAAGGCAGGTTTTCAGTCCATTGGGCTATGGAGTCATGAGAGGATTTAATTGGAACAAAAAGAGGCAAGAGTGGTCCATGGGGCAAGTCATCTATGTCTAAGGATCTCTTTAAAGGTTTTGATTTATGGAATGGAGTGATACATCAAGAAGGGGAAATAAAATAAAGATGCGTAAATAAAGAGCAAAATTTTTCAAGATCCGTAAGTAATTAAACTAGTCGTACCTTGGCCGTGCACTTAAGAAAAACATAGAAGTAAACTAGGATCTGGTAAGTACTTTGAAACTAGCCAACCTTTGATACACTTCCAATAGAAAACATATGAAAAACAAAGGGAAACTT